>AWWV01009990.1:0-32223 GCA_001974805.1 Corchorus capsularis | reverse complement strand
GTGTCAAAGGCTAAAGGAACAACAAACTACCCGAAAGGCATGAGTCAAAAGAACAAAGGCATAATAGTAAGGTAATCCGAGAAACACATGCTTTAGAGATTAAAAGAATATATGCAAATAATCCATAAATCACCTGCAGACTAAACCAATAACAATTGAAATAATCTGAAAATAGCATGATCAAAGACTAAAGCAATAACAAATAATCCGAAAGCAAATCCACATGCATTCACAAATCACAAGACTAAATAGTAATAGAAATAAGGAACCAAAAAGAGAATTTTACCAACTAATAAAAATAGGTCAATTCAAACCCAACGTGATGATCAAATCAACGTGATTCAAAGTCTGTTCCACCGCTTGAATATTTGGCTCTCCTTGCAAGGTTAATTTCTCTTCGGGTTCTTTCGAATGTGGCTCTGAATTTCTAAACTGTGTCCTTCGTGTGTTTTTGCCTATGTCTCTCTGTCTTCTTTTCTTTCCCTAGGGTTGGGAAAAGGGAGTCTTTATATAGGCCAATATTCTTTGGGAGCAAGTCATGTAGGAAACTACTAGGAAGTTTCCAACACAGACTTATTTAACATGTGCAGTAATTATTTATTTGACCCACTTAACTAGCCTAACTAAATAATCCCTAAAGTCCAAACCCAACCCAATAAATTGTAACCCAAACATAACCAGGCCACATCACTAGGCTTAAACCAAAACTAATTAACTTAGACTTGGCCTAAACTAAATTTTGGTGTCCACAACAACCTAGGATATCTTCACCTCCAGCACCTGTTTTCCCTGATACATCCTCACCAATTGATGAATTTGATGAGCAAATACAAGGAGATATAAAGACTTCAACCGAGATTAAGAACGACTTACCTGCTGCAGCAAACGATGAACATCAACAATCAGAAGAAGAATGGATGGAGGAGATGCAAGCTAAGTTTGATCCACTACCATTCCCTCAAAGGTTTGCTCAACAACTTAATTTACTTCGGAAATTAAAGGTAAACATTCCTTTAGTTGATGAAATAGTCAAAGTACCAAGGTACGCTTCTTTTCTCAGAGAATTATGCAATAACAAGACTAAGTATGATGAAAAATACGCTTGCATGGATGAAAATATATCTGCTGCTTATCAAAGGAAATTGCATCATAAATGCAATAGTTTAGGTTCCTTTTCTATTCCTTGTAGTATAGGGAAGAATGAAGTAGGTAATGCTATATGTGAATATGGATCTTTGATCAATATCATGCCTTATTCTGTTTATAAGCAATTGAAAATAGAACCTCTGCTTGAAACTGATCTTATTATCCAATTTGCTGATAGAACTAACCATAAACCTGAAGGTTTAGTTGAGAATGTTTTAGTGCAAATAGGAGATTTTGTTTTTCCTGCAGATTTCTATATCTTGAAGATGAGTGAAGATGACATTCATCTACCTCAAATGTCGCTACTGTTAGGAAGACCGCTTTTGATTGCAGCAAGTATGGATTTCAACGCAAAAGAAGGAACAATCACTATGGAATTCGATGGAAAGCCTATTGTATTCAACATAAGTGAAGCAAAGAAAGCTCCTACCGAAATTCATTCTATCTATTCCATTGACACAATTGGTACTTACTTAGAAAAAGTACAAGCACTCAACAAAGAAGATGAACTTGAAGTGATCCTCACCAAAAGTTTACATCAGCAAGACATTGGAGAAGGAGAAGTCAAGATGCCAAAAGAGATAGCAGAAACTGTCAGAGAACTATCATACAACGAAGAAGTAGAGACGATTTCTTACATCAATCTGGAGCCAACACCCAAGCCGTTACCATCCATCATTCAACCTCCAGAAGTCAAGCTGAAACCGCTTCCCGAAGGCCTGAAACATGTTTTCCTTGGAGATAATGACACTCTGCCTGTTGTTATTTCAAGTAAATTGAACGATTTACAAGAAGAACAACTAATCGGAGTCTTGAAGGAATACAAAGAAGCCATTGGATGGACTGTAGCTGATATCAAAGGAATAAGTCATACTATATGCATGCATAGGATTCGACTTGAAGATGATGCAGTAGCAGTTCGACAGCCGCAAAGATGACTAAATCCGAATCTTGCTGAAGTTGTTAAAGAT
Source organism: Corchorus capsularis (assembly GCA_001974805.1). Classification (NCBI taxonomy): domain Eukaryota; kingdom Viridiplantae; phylum Streptophyta; class Magnoliopsida; order Malvales; family Malvaceae; genus Corchorus; species Corchorus capsularis. The sequence goes on along the minus strand of AWWV01009990.1, from coordinate 30,106 downwards.
GAAGTTCTTAAATTACTTGGAGTTGGTCTCATTTATGCTATATCAGATAGTAAATGGGTTAGCCCGGTCCAAGTAGTTCCAAAGAAGTCCGGATTCACTGTCGTAGAAAATAAGGATGGAGAGCTAGTTCCTCAAAGATTGCAGAATGGATGGAGAGTATGCATTGACTACAGAAAGCTGAATTCCGCCACAAGAAAAGATCACTTTCTGTTGCCATTCATTGATCAGATGCTGGAAAGATTAGCTTGCAAGGCCTACTATTGTTTTTTAGATGGATACTCGGGATATTTTCAAATTCCAATTGCACTTGAAGATCAAGAGAAGACCACGTTTAGATGCCCTTTCGGTACGTATGCTTACACAAGAATGCCTTTTGGTTTATGCAATGCACCTGTAACATTTCAAAGGTGTATGATGAGTATCTTTCAAGATTATGTGGGAGATAAGATGGAAGTTTTCATGGACGATTTCACAGTCTATGGAGATAACTTCAATCAATGTCTCAATAATCTAGAACTCATCTTAAAAAGGTGTGTTGAAACCAAATTGGTATTGAATGCCGAAAAATGCCACTTCATGGTAGAACAAGGTATTGTTCTAGGCCATGTAGTATCCAAAGAGGGGATGCAAGTCGATAAAGCCAAAGTCGACGTTGTACAGAACCTGCCATATCCGACATGTGTCAAAGATATCCGCTATTTCTTAGGCCATGCTGGATTCTACCGAAGATTTATCAAGGATTTCTCAAAGATCTCAACACCCATGTGTAGATTATTACAAAAGGATGTATAGTTCGAATTTTGAGACGATTGCAAGGAAGCATTCGATAAATTGAAGACTGCACTCACAACCACTCCAATTATGAAGCCACCTGATTGGAAACTACTGTTCGAGATCATGTTCGATGCAAGTGATGTTGCCATTGGAGCTGTTCTAGGTCAGAGAGTTGACAAGGTACCTCATTTTATCTATTATGCCTCAAGAACTCTAGATGTTGCTCAAAAGAACTCTAGATGCAAGTGATGTTGCTCAAAAGAACTCTACTGTTCGAGATCATGTTCGATGCAAGTGATGTTGCCATTGGAGCTGTTCTAGGTCAGAGAGTTGACAAGGTACCTCATTTTATCTATTATGCCTCAAGAACTCTAGATGTTGCTCAAAAGAACTACACTACCACAGAAAAAGAGATGCTTGCCGTTGTCTTTGCTTTGGAGAAGTTTAGACCGTATATTTTAGGATCTAAGGTGATAATCTACTCCGATCATGCTGCATTGAGATATCTAATGAAAAAGAAAGAAGCAAAAGCTAGGCTTATGCGATGGCTTTTATTATTTCAAGAGTTTGATATCGAAATACGAGACAAGAAAGGAGCTGAGAATGTTATTGTCGATCATCTAAGTAGAATTGAAAGCAAGGAAGAAGAAATCGCAATCGATGAAGTGCTGCCTTTTGAAGAATTGTTTGTCGTTTCTCAACTTTCCTGGTATGCTGATATTGTCAATTACTTAGTTGCTCGTCGCCTACCTTCAGATCTTAGCAGAGGACAAAAATTGAAGATCGTAAGTGATGCCAAGTACTATTTATGGGATGATCCGTACTTATGGAGGCAAGGATCCGACTAAGTAATGAGAAGATGCATTCCCGACAATGAGACTCAATCCATTTTGAAATTTTGCAATGGAGATGAATGTGGAGGCCACTTTGGACACAAGAAGACCGCAAGAAAAATCCTGGAGTGTGGCTTCTATTGGCCTAAACTTTTCAAGGATTCTTATGAGTTTTGCAAAGCCTGTCCACAATGCCAAAGAGTTAGAAGTATATCGAAAAGGAATCAGATGATTCAATCACCTATATTTGTTGCTGAAGTCTTCGATGTATGGGGAATTGATTTCATGGGACCTTTTCCTCCCTCAGACAAGAAGTATTACATTCTGTTAGCTGTGGATTATGTTTCTAAATGGGTTGAAGCTATTGCTACGGAGAAAGATGATGCTAGGATTGTAGTCAAATTTTTGAAGAATAATATTCTTCATCGATTCGGAATACCAAGATACCTCATCAGTGATCGTGGAACTCATTTTTGCAACAAGATTGTGCAAGCATTAGTTGAAAAATATGGAGTACACCATAGGGTATCTACTTCATATCATCCTCAAACTAGTGGACAAGCTGAGATATCTAACCGTCAAGTGAAACTGATTTTGGAGAAAACAGTCAATGTTCAAAGAAAAGATTGGAGTCTGCGACTAGGAGATGCTTTATGGGCTTATCGTACAGCTTATAAGACACATATAGGTTTGTCCCCATACAGAATTGTGTTTTGAAAACCATGTCATTTACCTGTGGAATTAGATCACAAAGCATGGTGGGCAGTTAAGCAATGCAATCTTAACTTTGACAAGGCTGGAATTCAAAGGATGCTACAATTGCAAGAGCTTGAGGAAATTAGGAATGAAGCCTATGAGAATGCAAGAATTTACAAGGAAAAGACTAAAGCTCTGAATGATCAAAGGATATTGAGAAGAACATTCCATGAAGGTCAGAAAGTTTTGTTATTTACAAGCTCAATCAAACATCATGGAAAATTAAGATCAAAATGGGGAGGACCTTACGAGATAATACAAGTTTACCCTAATGGATCAGTGGAAATTATTAATCCAGCCAAAGGGAATCCATTTAAAGTTAATGGACAAAGACTCAAGCCTTACTTCGAACCATTAACAATAGCGTTGATTGAAGAAATTAAATTGGAAGATCCTATTTATCTTCCAATTTAAGGTCGAAGAAAGAAAGAGTCAAGCTAATGACTTTAAACAAGCGCTTATTGGGAGGCAACCCAATTTTAATTTTAAATTTTTAGTTTTATAAATTTTCTCCATTAAATTGAAGAAAATTTATCCAAGGAGTAAAAAGTACCAAGCACCAAGCCATAGACCATGCATGCCCGGATGAAACCCGGAGAATTAGCATGCATGGCCGGTCATGGCTTGGCCAGGCTCGGCACCACACCAAGCATGACCCGGTCATCACCGAGCCATGACATGCACTCCAGCCGGATAGCATCGGACATCATCGACCCAGCACCAGACACCAGAAAGCTATCGCCAGCCACGCCATGCACCTTTGCCGCGCCCTAGAACGTGCGACCTGAACTCCATGCCGAGACAGCACCAGCAGCAGCAGTCCGCGTCCTGCGCCACCACCAAGACCCGCTCGGCCTTAATCCGAGTCATGCCCGGTCATGTCCCGCTTGCACTAGGAGAATGCCGCGCCAAATCCGGACCTTACCATGCAAGTGTCGCGCCATGCCTATGCAAAGTGTGTTAGGATTTAATTTCCTATATTGACTAGGAAATTGAGTTCCTAATTGATTTCCAACACCAACACCTTTTCCATATAGGTAATGTACTCCTAATTAAGGTATGTTTCTTACTTTTTACTCTAACTAAAACCTCTTAGGACTAGAATTTGATCACTATATAAAGGCACCTCTATTCTCTCTTTATTCATCAAATCATAAGAAGCAATTTGAGAGCTTAAAATTTCGGTTAAGAAGCAATTTTTGAGAGCAAGGCCGATTAGAGGAGAAGTCGACTATACAAGTCGACTTTACAAGGAGCAAATCGACTACACAAGTCGACTTTTGGAAGACAAGTCGACAAGAAGGTCGACTATTGAAGAACAAAGCCGACTCTTTCCATCTTAAGAAGCAATTTCAATTTTTTGAAGATGTCGATGATGCTAGCCACAACAACCATGGATTTTGAAGTTCAATTCAAGAAGTTTAAGGATCAATTTTATCGAATTGGAGCTCCTCAATTCGGTCCAAAATTTCAAGGAAGTTTTCTTCGCCAAGATTGCCATGAGCTCTTGAGTATGATTTTATTGCTACCTAATGATGAAATTGAGGTTAAACCCGGTTTCAAAGCTAGGATGATTTATCAATTTCTTTGGGACAAAGCTAACAAGTCACATGAAGCTGTTATAAGATCAAAGGAAAGAGCTGAGAAGGATTTTGCCAAGCGTTTCCATCCCTATAGAAATCGATTCTCTCACCCAAGGAATCTCAATGGGAGAATTCGACCTCATGTTGCACCTTGGAGTAAGCCTTTTCCTATGCCAAAGATTGATGGGTATCGCACCAAACCCTATAGACCTCCTATGCGATGTGCCCCTTTTCCTCAACGGTTTCATGATCCTTTTTATGCTTCTTCATCTAATCAACCAAGAACTGCACCTGTTGGTACTGTTTTTACCTTAGAAGAATTAAAGGATAAGTCTTCAATTCCAATTGGACCAAGAGATCCGTTGTATGAAGAAGGTCAAGGTGAAGATGATATCGTGATAATTGCTTCTGCTTCTGAATCAAGTGATGCTTCTAGTGATGAGAATAAGGAAGGAAAAGAAGAGGTGAATCAAGAGAAGGAAACTAAGGAAGAATCTCATCCTTTCCTTGCTCAATTTAAGGATTTAAGTGATCAAGTTGCTAGCCTAAGAGAGGATTTTGATACTATAATTGGGAATTTGGAAAACATCTTCAATTTATTGGAGAAGGCTATTCCTAAACCAATTTAGGTTTTACAATTAGGATTTCAATTTTAATTTATGTTTTCTAGATTTAGGATTTTACTTTTAAGCATCTTAGGTTTAGTTATTTAGTTTATGCTTTATCTTTAATTTTTCTTTATCTTATGTCTTTATTTTTCAAGTTTCATTAATAAAATATTTAGTTTTATTTTCCTATCACTTTAATTTTTATAGTCTTTTTGTTCGAGTAATTATCTTCATCAAAGCCGCCCAGGTATGTTTCATGAACCTTAACTTTTTAATTTTGGTAAGCTATTTTGCATGCTTTGATTTTATGATTGCTTTTACATTGAGGACAATGTGAATTTTAAGTGTGTGGGGGGGGGGGGGTGAATACTTGATAGTAGGATTATTGTTTGATTATTGAGTCATATGATAGTCTTTTGCATGAGAATCTAGGATAAAAATATGATTGTTTTTGATCGCTTATTTTTCCCCAATTTTTGAAAATTTTTCGACAAATTGATTTTTGAAATAAGAAAATTTTGATGATTTTTCAAACTCTCTGATTTTTCAAGCATATATTGAATGATTGATTTGATTATGATTGATGAATGTTTAGAATTTTAAATAATGCTTTATTCTTTGATTAATTTATAGTAAGAAGTTTTGATTTCTTAGAATTAGGTATAATTGAAGTTTGTGATATGATCTTATTATTCAATGCTTTCATGATTATCTATTTCTAGAACTTGTATTGAATTTTGATTGAAGTTACAATTAAGAAAGCATGCTATAGATTTGTCAAGAATAAGTGTGGGGGACTATCTATATAAAGGGTTATTAAAATTGTTTTCATAAAAGAAGTGATCTTATGCGAGAGGAGAAGAGATGTTTTCTGTTAAAAAAAAAACTCCATTGTTGTCACTCTTCTCTTTAAACAAAAGGAGTTAGTAACCCTTGGGAAGAGGATAAGAGGCATGGATCAACAGAAATATTGTCCCTCTAGAGTGCTAGTAGCCTCAAAATTAAAATAAAGGGAGTTAGTAACCCCTAAGCATGAACACTTCAGAGGTTAGTAACCTCAGTTTTCTAAAATCAATTGCCCTTGAAAAACTATTATAACCCACATGAATCCTTTGTTTATTTATGATATTGTAATCTTTTGAGTAATGGAGAGAAAGATGAATATACAAGCTTATAGAGAGAAGTAGTTATAAAAGTGAGGGATGGTAAGTGATTAGAGCTACTTTGATTATGGCTACTTAAGAATGATAATGCTTGCTATTGATTGATCTTTGCATTAAGTATTATTGATGTTCTTTGCTATTTTGATTTCATGATTAAATTGATTCTTTGATATATGAACGAAGTCAAATTGATCTTTTGAAAATTTTGATTTTTGATTAACTTACATTGATTTTGCTAAGGGACTAGCAAAGTTCAAGTGTGGGGGAAAATATGATCGAGTTCAAATTATGCATATTTTTATGGCTATTTTTCTATACTTTTTACCACTTTTATATACATTTTTACCTTATTTTCTAAGTATTTGTGTTTTTAGTCTTTATGAGAAGTGAAATTAAGAATTTGCTTATTTTCATTACTTTTGGAGCTATTTTGATAACTTTTTACACAGATATTAGCAAAGTAATTTTGAGTATAGATTTGGAGATGCAAAGTTCGTGTTTGAAGATTTCTTGAAGATAATTTGAAGATTTGAAGATCATTGAAGAATTATTTCAAGGAGCAAGGATTGAAGATTTGAGCTAAATTGCAAAGGATTGAAGCCAAGCCCAAAAGAAGCCCTGAAGTTGAGGATTTTTGGATAATTTATATGGGAATATACTCAGCCCATATAAACCTATAATTGGAGTTAAAATCCCAATTTGTAGGCTTAATATCCAAAAGAATATCCAAATCCCGCATTAATCCCGCAGATTTGCGATATAAGCCCAGTTTCAGCGCAGTCTCGGTAGAAAGGCCATGACTTTCTGCTCAGATGTTCGTTTTAAGCCCATGAGTAGCCGTTGGAAAGCTAACTCCGAGCTCTACAACTTTCCTTTGAAGTCCGAAGCTCAATACTGCTGTTCTCAAGCCCGAATCTCCCGGTGAAGTTTCTGCAGAAATCCAGAAAATTCCAGAATCCTATTTTAACTTGGATTCTACTCTAGGATGACATCTAATCCAACTTGGAGTCTAAGTCAGCCCTAAACCGCCCTATCTATGTTCCTCCACTGTAAATAGCCACCTTAGGACTAGATTTTGTATGTAATTTTTATTCTCATAAGATATATTGTTTAGTTGAAGATTTGGAGGAGAAAAACCCATGGAGCCGCCGCCTCCTTCTCTTCCTCATCCATAGATAAGTTCTCTTCTTCTTATTTGTGGATGCTCACTCAATTTATGAGTGAGTAATCCTTTTCTTTTCTCCAATGTAGAATTTAATTGATCTCTTGACTTATTCCATGGTGAGATTTTGTGCTTTTATATGAGAATTTATTTGAGTATTTCTTGGATCTCTGTATGAATTCTATGTTGCTTGTTTTGATTGATTGGGTCGACACTTTCATGATAGATTGAGTTAGCATTGGCTAGATTAAGTTGTGAATTAATCAATCCAGCTTAATTTGATGTAGCAATTGGATGTGAATTAATCCTCCGTCCAAGAGAGAAAAGAATCAATGGGCGAGAAATTTCTCATTATGCTTGTTATTAAATTACTTGTTCTTCATGCTTTATTCCTAAGTGATCTTTACGCCCTAAGAAAGTAATTGATTGCTGAAAGAACAAAAGGGATAGATTGACTTTAATCGGTAATCTAGTCTAATTAAGGTAATTTAGGTTAAGTCCGACAGACTATTCAAGGTTCTCATAATCTTTAGATATCAATGATCCATGTTATTGTTGTCAAGAGGGATATTAATTCTATGTTGGAGGTTTCTATTTAATTGATTTTCTCATAATATTCACTGCTTTTGATTAATTGTTTTCTTTAATTTTCTTGATTGCTCTCTTAGTTAATTTACTTTTAGTTAGATTTAATTTTAATTCTTCTTTAAATTCTCTTTATTAATTTGTTTTGGTTGAGAAAAGGAAGAGCCGATCTCTTTGTGGGTTCGACCCCTACTTGCCCTAGCTAGTTTAGTTAGTAATTGTTGGGATAATTATTTTTATGATTGCTGACGACCGATCATTTACTTTTACACAGCACATAATTCTCTTTTTCTACCTTTCTTTAGTTTAGGTTTTCTTTAGTTTTTAGGTAGGGGAGTCGACACCCTCTCTAACCATAGAGGGGTGCGGCAAACCTAGGGTTTTCAAAGGAGGATATTGCCCCTCTCTAGTCCTGTAAGTATTCTTATGCCTCTCATGGATTTTTCCATGTCCATGAGTAGCTAAATCCTTAATACTTCTAATCCTTTGGTGAATTCAATCAATTGATTATGGTGAGATTTCTATACTTATAATTTTGTGTTTAGTTCTTGATGATAGTAGGCAAAACCCTATTTTATTTTATGATCTTGAATCTTATTGATTTATGTGGCCACTAATAACGTAATTGGATAGATCTACTGCTAGTCAAATAAGGAATGACCTCTGAGTTTGATTTATGGTAGCAAATCAGGTTTTTTTGATCGCTGCTTGATGGGCGTTTGTCTATCGGAGGACGAGAAATTTCTCTTCGTATGGTTCTACTTGTAGGCATGTGTATAAAATTAATTGTTCTTAATGCTTTGTTCTCAAGCAATCTTTAAGCCCTGAGAAAGTAATCGATTGCTGAAGGAATAAAAGGGATAACTGCAACTTTGATCGGCCTCTTATCTAATATACATGTGGGAATTTCCTATACCAGTTGTCAGTCAAAAATACGATGCTAAATTCACCTTTTAAGTCAATGATCTATAGTTAATCTGATTGAATCATACCATCGGAGAAGAAGTATGCTTCATAATTATTGTTTGCTTTATAATTTGCCCTAGATCTAGATTTAATTTACTTTGCCTTGTTTTTAGTTTAATTGTTTTCTTTATAATTAATTTCTCTAATCCCCTGTTTTCTAAGTGATTTTTGGAAAAGAGATATTCTTTGGAAAAGATCTCCAGATTATAACCCTTCTCTGTGGGATTCGACCCCTATTTGCCCTAGCTAGTTTAGTTAGTTTTTGTGGGGATTATTTTTATGATTGCTGACGACCGATCACCAAACTTCTAGACTTGTAGAAATCGATCAACCTATCCCAAAGATCTCCTTTTCGTTCGTCGGCCTTAAACCTTCAATTAGACCTGCAATTGAACACCTAAGATCACAAGATTCACAAACAATTAAGCAATCACAACCTAATTGTTTGCTAGGACTCTACAAGATTGAAGAACCCTAAAGTATGCTCAAACTAGAACAATGAAGCTAAGATAATCAATTGGGTGAATAAACCTCAACTTTATTTAATCAAATTAACTTAACTTTACAAGAGATATTGGTGCCCTTATATAGGCACAAGTTCAACGCAAATAACCCCCTTAAACCGACCTAGGCATTGAATGCAAGGGTTAAGGGCGGTTTAGCATAGAACAATCTAGAGACTATCCTAAAATACAACCAATAGGAAAAATAGCTAAGGATTGGACTTAATTAGACAAGGCGCAACCCTAAACACGGTCCAAAACTAAATAAATAACTAATCTAAGATAATATGAAGGCCCATATGGCCTAATTACACAATGAAAGATCTAATGCTCATCGATTTCAAGTAAGGTGTATAGCTTGGAAGCGATGGGAATATTCTTGCCCTTATCTTCATCAAAGCATCAAAGCCCTTCAATTGCACTTTAATGATCTTCAAGTCATCAAGATGAGTTCGAACAAGGCCTGTTAATGCATCTTTGAACTTCTTAGCCTTTGCTCTAGTCATCGGACCTAATGGCATCTTCAATGGATCAAATGCATCTTAGGCAACTTCTTGGAGCTTGGAACATCACTTGCGCAACCCTCCTTATCTTCAAGCTTGTCGTTGCTTCTTTGCCGCATATGCTCATCCTCTCCTTGATGTCCATTGTCTCCATTGTGTTCTTCAAGACAATGATAAGCCCTTTGCGCATCAGAATATCAAAAGAATTTTCCAATTTTTGAAAACTCGAGTATTGAGCTCTTATGGGTAGGGAGTCCACTTATTAGGGTAATGCATTTACCCTTTTCTACGGTTCATGATAGAAAAAAGAGTAAAGGTAAGGAATGCTCCTTTTGTGTACCAAGGTTTATCCTCACGGGTTTGGCTCTACCTAGGCTGGATATCTCTCTAGGCATCTATATGCTGAGTGAGGCTTCACACGGGATCTAAAGGTTCCCACACTGTCCTTAGTGTCGCCAGTTTTTGGCTAGTAAGGCCTCCAATCGTCACCCATTATAGGCTCACTTGAAAGGATTCAGTCTGAGTGGAGGTGTTTCACTACAAACCCGCACGGTGATTATCGTCACACGAGGGCTAGCTACTTTGCCTCCTCCTAAATAGGTTAGAGCTCCGGTGTAAGCTCATGCAATGCAAATGCAAGTTGTTAGTGCACGTGTGAAAGAACAAACAAACCTTGCTGACCTCTCCCAACCCAAATTACTAAACTACCCCCAATGACAACAAAGCAGATAAGGGGTTAAGCAAGATATATATGTATGGATGCATCTTTATTAATGAATAGGCATGACATATATGTGAAAGATAAAAACATAGGCATGAATAGATAAGAAAAAGGCAATTAACACTTAACCAATTATGCAACCCTAGTTAGTTCTAAACTAGTGTTCAGTTTGACTCTCTAACTGTCCCTAGTGGAGTCGCCAAGCTGTCGTAACGTGCAAGCCCGGGGTCCGAACCCTGCCGTTTAACGACTTTAGGGGGAAAACTATTGGTTTCTATGGGAGTAACCACTAATCTTTTTTACCTAGGTGTGATTAGCCACCTATCAAATTATTAAGTCTAATATTAACCTAAGCTTTGCGAAGGTAATACAAAACCTAATAAAGTCTGCTTAACCAGAGTCTATAGTCTGGGAGTCGGGTACGAGTGGGGAAGGATTAGCACCCCCACGACGCCCATCAAAATGACGACACTAACTAGTCTAGGACTAACTTAGAGTTTCTACCGTTGGTTGTTTCTTTAAGTCTTAAGTCTATTCACGCCCGATTTTATAATCTTTAGTCTAACTTAAGCGAATCATACTTAGCCTTAGTTGGTTCTCCGTTTAGACCAAATTGTTACTTGTTTTTACTTAATTCTCCGGATTAGGCCAATTTTACTATTTCTTTTATCCTGACTTAATTTTCTTTAGATTAGGCCACTTCATAATTTCCTTCTTTTTATTGACTCAATTTTCCTGAATTAAGACCTTTTATTGTTTTACTCAATCTCTTTTTTGATTAAGCTATTCGACATTCCACTTAATTGCCCTGAATTAAGTTCTTTATTAACTTACTTAATTACCCTAAATTAAGCTCTTTATTAACTCTACTTAATTACCCTGAATTAACCTCTTTTTTTAGTCTACTTAATTACCCCGAATTAAGTTCTTTGCTGACCTTAATTACCCCGAATTAAGTTCTTTACTTCACTTAATCCACTTGGATTAAGTCTCTGACTGATATTGCTTAATCATCTTGGATTAAGCCTTTGCTGATTTTACTTAATTTCTTTGAAATTAAGTCTTTGCTGATTTACTTAATTTCCTTAAATTAAGTCTTTGACTGCTTTTATTTAATTACCTTGAATTAAGTCTTTGCCTGTTTTACTTAATTACCCTAATTAAGTCCTTACTGATTCTACTTAATTAACCTGAATTAATTCTTTGCTTGTTTTACTTAATTACCCTGAATTAAGTCTTTTACTGTCTGTGTTTACTTAATTACCCTGAATTAAGTCTTTGCTGACTGTTTTTACTTAATTACCTTGAATTAAGTCTTTGCTGACTGTGTTTACTTAATTACCTTGAATTAAGCCTTTGCTGATTTTACTTAATTACCTTGAATTAAGTCCTTGACTGATCTTACTTAATTTCCCTTAATTAAGCCTTTGCTGACTGATACTTAAATTCCTCGAATTAAGTACTTGACTGATTTTACTTAATTACCCTGAATTAAGTCTTTGTTGATTTTATTTAATTACCCTGAATTAAGTCTTTGCTGACTTTACTTAATTACCTGAATTAAGACTTTGCTGATTTTACTTAATTACCCTAAATTAAGTCTTGGATGATTTACTTAATTACCCTGAATTACGTCTTTGCCTATTTTACTTAATTACCCTGAATTAAGTCTTTGACTGTGCTTACTTAATTACCCTGAATTAAGTCTTTGACTATATTTACTTAATTACACTAAATTAAGTCTTTGAGTGTATTCTTCTGACTGTATTCTTTTGACTGTGGTTACTTAATTACACTGAATTAAATTTTTTTGACTATATTTACTGATGCATATGATGCATGTATTCCAGTTTAATCATATTTTACAGTGTGGTTATACGAGAGTCACTATTTGGGCACCTTCCACTTGATTGGTAAGACCCCCATTTAGATCTCTCAAGCCTAGGAAACTCGGATTGAAATGGGCAAATGTTGTCTACATTACAACCCATTATTCCATCATCAATGTCAATTTGATTTTCTCAAATGAGCATGGCATCAATAACACTTAAGGAAATTTAAAATGCATGACCATGAATGTAGCATATTTTTTCAAGATTTGTTGATTTTTCCACATAATTAGTAAAATAAATTATTAAATTTTTATCAAAACTTTAAATTGAGGGCTTAATTGACTTAATTTACCAATATCCAGGATCTAAATGCAAACTCTAACCCATGTTAGGAACGAATCGACTTAAATATACCCTACATGCTCTGAATTGGGGACTAATGTAGTAAAAGCAGAATCCATACCTGAGATTCAGGATTCGGTCTTGTATTTACCAAAACGCACCGTCTTTAGGATTTTTTGTACGGGCTATAAAAGCCCTCTTTCTTTCCTTTCTTCTTCTTCCTCTTATTTTCTCTGAAAACCCTAGCCAACTCTACCCGGCTGCCATATTCTGCCTTCCCCATCGGCCGCCATGCCCCACTGTGCCGGAGATTCACCGGAGCTCGGATTGAGCTCAAAAATCCTAGTTTGCCTCTTTTCGACGACCTGAACCCAGATCTGGTCTCCCTTTTGCAAGATCAGGCTTTCAACTCCGCAGATCTAGCTCTAGCCGAGCCAAACTTCAACCTTTCTAATCTCCCCAACAGACCGTTGTTCGAACTAACTTTGAGGTACGTTGTTCCCCTGACCTCACTTTTCAAAAACCCTCTCTTATCTGACCCGAAAGCCTCCAAATACCTTATATCAAGCTTAAATGCTTCTTCTCTCACTCCCTTTAGAAATCCAAACTTAGTTTCATCGAAACCCTCAAATCTTGTTGATGAACCCTACATTTGAGAGAAAAATAAGCCTCCAGAGAGAGAGTCTGTGTGTGCAAAAAAAAAAGGGAAAGTGTAGACCTCTGTGCTTTCATAGTGAGAGATTGAATCAATGTCTAAGTGTGTAGAATTCCCCCCCCCCCCAAAGACCGTGTGAAGTCCTCTCTTTTATACTTGATCAGACCAAAATGTGACATGTTTTTATGGTCATTTTCCTATGTTTTTAGGGGATTTATGCTTAATTTTGGTTGATTATGTCACAATTTCTTAATATTTGTGATTTTAGGTCTTGAAGACAAGAAAAGTGGAAAAGAACTATTTTTCCTACTTTTTGGAGCTATTTTGATGGAATTTTGACATAATGATTCAAGTGGAATTTTCATGAAGATTTTGGAGATTTTATGTTCGTGATTGAAGACTCTTGGAAGCTTATTTTATGCTTGAAGAAGCCATGAAGATCAATGCTACAAGTTTCCAAGATGATTGAAGATCAAGGACATAAGTCAAGTGAAGAAAGATGCAACTTGCTAACGAGCTCTCCAGATGACCTGGGCGGCTAGGCATTTCATCTGGGCGCCCAGGGACAGTCGGGCCTGCCAAATCCAGCACAAGTTGGTGTCTTCCTCTTGAAGCCTCTTCAATTGATTCCGATTTCAGCGACACTTTGGGAGAAAATTCATAACTTTCTCTACAGAGGTCCAAATGCGATGACTCAAGATGCGTTAGAAAGCTAACTCCAAGATCTACAACATTGTAGAAGATCTCGAAGCCCAGTTTTGCCGTTAAGATGGCCAAAAATGCCCCTGAAGTTAGCGGACTGTTGCTATCTTGGGCCAGACTTCGGGTTTCCTCTATTTTCAGCCCATCTAAGCCGTTGGATCCCACTTGGAGACCAAGTAATCAACTCAGCACGTCTTTGAGAGTCCTAGGTTGGTTTTAACTCTAATTCTAACCTTAGGAGCCTCCTATAAATACCCACCTTAAGTTGTAAAAAACCCTAAGCTACCTAAGCATTAGTTTTTCTAGGTTTTAGTCTTTTCTCTCTTTTCTTTGTGGCAGCCGCCCAAGGGAGGAGAAATTTCTATAAGTTCTTCTTCTTTTCTTTATTTTTCTCTCATGGATTCTTTTCAATTCATGAGACGCTAGTGCTCTCAATACTTTCTATCCTTTGGAGATTTTAATCAATTGATATGGGGAGATTCTGCACTTATAATTTGGTATGATTTTCTCTTTTGAATAGCATATTAATTCCTCTTATAATGATTATGATTATGAGTTTTATTGCTTTAAGTGGCCACTATTGTCAATAAAAGGATTAGTCTATTGTTTTTATTAGGTTAAATCTTAATTTGTTTGCCTAATAATTGATACAAATTGATCACCACTAATAATGGAATCGATGGAATTAATAAGCCTTATTGAAAACCGAGGCGTAATAGTTTGGTTGATATAGGTTTGATTCTATAATTGTTCTTAATGCTTTATGCATGTTTCTGAGGCGTAATAGTACGGATGCATGTATAATAGGGTTATTATTTGTGCCTAACGGAGTGAGATTAACTATATACCATGTTAAGGGAACTTAGGTCAATTATTCTAAGAGGTTATGGAATGAATCTTTCTTGATATTTTACCTCTATTTATAGAGTGGCGTAAAATTGATTCTTACCTAGTTCAATAATTTGGTTGTACTAAATTTATCTTTCATATCAATGATCCATATCTCCTATTGATTAATTTCTACCATTGGAAGAAAGTATGCTATTTAGATAATTGTCTTCTTAATTAGTAGTTTAGTTTAGTTTAATTTAGTTTTCCTCTACTTTTATTTAATTGCTTTTTAATTGTGATTTCTAATCCCCAATTTTCTTAAGTGTTTCCAAGTATTTTGTTTTCAATATTCGTTTCATCCTTCTCTGTGGGTTCGACCCCTGCTTACCCTAACTACCTAGTTAGATTTTGTGGGGATTTATTTTGTGTGTCGCTGACGACCGATCAATACTCATTTTTCCATCCTTCTGGTGCCTTCTGATTTTTTGTTTTCTTCTAGTGCAGGTGGTTAAGATGAGATAAAAATGGAGCCTGAGTGAGCTGTCCTCCCTGGTGAGTCATCAAATCTACTACCTTCCTATCGCTTTCCCTTTTTGGATTTTTCTTTCTTTCATTTGTTTCACCAGGCAGGAATCGTACTACACGTGTGAAGCAGGTGAATTGGCTTTGGTGAGCTGTCTTGAAGATTAGAACGAGAGAGAGGTGTGCTTTCTTCTCTTACTTTCATTTTTCTTTATTCACTGCATTTGGGAATGAATTGTAAATGCACTGCATTTGTCTTTTCTGTTAGCTTAGTGATGACTTTCATTTGCCTAATGAAAGTATTTCTCTCTTTGTTTTTTTTTTCCTTCCAGCTTCTCACGTGTTATCTCTTTGCAGGGGGTTTATGTTGCTGAGTTGGCGCCCATCAATGTGTGCCACGTTTGCTGGTGAGCCCTCCTTTCCTTTTGCTTAGTTTTATTTTTCTATATCAATTTCCTGCTAAGTTGGCATCTTCAGACAGTGTTGAGAATATTTGTTCTAACTAAGCTCTAAATGTGTGATTTGAGAATGCCTATGTAAATGCATGTGCTGTGGTAACTAATGAAAGGATGACTGATTATGTTCATGATTGAAGATACAAATGACTAAAGCTAGGTAGAATGTGAAGAATGTCCTGTCTCTAAATTGTGAATTATGCTTTGATAAATGGGATGAGATTTAGATGCAATGTGCGATTCCATTCTAAATGCTACTGAATTGCTAAAATGCCTGAATGCCTTATGAGTTGATGAGATACGAGCGTTGTAATTCTCTATGCTGAAAAAAAGTGCTCAGCTAAATGTGTAACTTATGATGTGCTTTGATGTGGGAACATTTGATGTCTATGTCATGCATGTAAATGCTCTGTTTTACTACTTGAAGTAGTGATCAATGCTTGTTGAAGATGCAAGTGCTAAGTGTAAGCGCTGCGATGCTTGTGAATGAACTAATGTGGAATGTATGAAATGTGTGTTGTGATTCCATTGACTTGCAACGTAATACTTTAAATCGTTGCTTGAAACCGATGTTATGTTAACTATTCTATCTTTTTAGACTGCCTATTGCGAGTTTTGTTTCCTGTTGTTTCTTTTTGCTGTGGTGAAATGATGCTGCAATGGTATATTTTTATTGATAATGAATGTCAAATAAAATGCATATGTTTACTTCTAGATGAAACTATGTAACTTAATCCAAGTAAGAATGCACTAGGGTGTGATATGGTGCAAATTGTTATAAGTCATAGTGCAAAAGTTCCATGGCTGATCCTATCACTTGATTTCTGCAGGTCTCGCATCAAGATATTAGGACAAGGATCTTTAACACTCGACCGAGACCAATCTGAGCCAGTGATGCGATGGGCCTATGGCTATGGTCCAATGGGGCAAACTGCATCCATGTTGCTAGCAAGGACAAATGCACCAATTTTGAAAGCTTGAGAGAAGCAAAAGAAATGAGGGTCAACTCTGATTGAAGTTGATACGAATCTAGTTGTAATTGGACCAAATCCACCTTAGAGACCCGCCTAAGATCAACTTGAATCACCAAACTTCTCGATGAGTATGTCGACAATCTTCACTTGATAAATCTTCCTTCGTTCGTCAGCCTTAGACCCCCAAGTCGACCTGCACTTGAACACCTAAGATCACAAGATTCACAAACAATTAAGCAATCATAACCTAATTGTTTGCTAAGACTCTACAAGATTGAAGAACCCTAAATTTGCTCAAACTAGAATAAAGAAGCCAAATAATCGATATGGGTGTGTAAACCTCTCAACTTTATTGATAACTTGACTTATGTTTACAAGAGATAGAAGAGCCCTTATATAGGGGAGGGGTTGGCGCATAACCTACTCCAAACCCAAATCCTAATCCTATAAGGGGCGGCATAATTAAAAGGAAGGAACAAGGAAATAGCCTACTCCTTGTCCTACTAGGAAAAGTAAATAACATTACATAATTAAGCAAGGATTCGACTTAGTCAAACAAGGCCCAACCCAATGTCTTCTAGACTAAATAAATAACTAATCTAAGATAGAATAAAGGCCCCAATGGCTGAATTACACAATGCCAAGCCTAATGCTCATCGATGGATAACATGGTACACACCATGGAATCGTTTGGAATATTCCTTGGTGTGTGGTCTTCAAATCGGCCCAATGAGTCTTCAATGGTCTTCAATTCTTCAAGATGAGATCTTATAAAGCCCACTAAAGCTTCCTTAAACCTTTTAGCCCGAGCCCTTGTTATTGGACCCAACGGTATAGTTAAAGGATCATGTGGCCGGTTGTGGCCGGGCATGGCCATGTCGCGTGGCCGGTGATGGCAGGGCATCTCCAAGTCGCGTGGCCGGTCACAAGTGCTTTCATCTCCATGCTCCTCCAAGCTAGCATCGATGACATCTCCATGATCTCCATTGGCTCCAATGTGTTCTTCTAAACCATGATAAGCCCTTGGCGCATCATCCCCTCTCCCTTGAAAAGGATTTGTCCTCAAATCTGCATCACTATCAGACAAGGATAAGTCTGAAACATTAAAAGTAGCACTTACATTGCCATATTCACTAGGAAGATGTAGCTTGTATGTGTTGTTGTTGATCCTCTCCAAGACTTGGAATGGACCATCTCCACGAGGCAAGAGGTTAGACTTTCTCTTTTCAGGTGCAGGTCGACTTGGGGGTCTAAGGCCGACGAACGAAGGAAGATTTATCAAGTGAAGATTGTCGACATACTCATCTAGAAGTTTGGTGATTCAAGTTGATCTTAGGCGGGTCTCTAAGGTGGATTTGGTCCAATTACAACTAGATTCGTATCAATTGGTAATCAGAGCTTAGGTTTATCATCTTCAATCGGTAAATCTATCTTTTACTCATCATTCATCACAATCGATTTCACCCACACACTCATCGTACCACCCTTCTTGAAAATTCAAAAAAATCAGCAACTTTGAAAATTCATAGTCGTTTCATCTTACATCTTTTTGCTTTGAAATTTCAGATTTGAGTTCCTTATAAGTAGTAGTTATATCGTAAAATATAAAAAAAATAAAAAAAATTTCGACCAGAAACTTGTGATTTTTTATCTGGGTTCGTTTGAGCTCGGAAAGCTGTTAAATTTGAGCTTTAAACTTCTTTTGGTGTGATCTTTCTGGGAAAAATATTGAAAAAATCAAAAAATATGTGTTGTTATCGATTTTTTTTCAGAAACTAGGGTTCTTAGTTTGGGAAATTTGGGGATTAGGGTTTTCTTGTGCAATTGATCTAATTAGTTGCAATAACTCTAATTGATTGTGTAATTGAGATTCTTGGGTTGCTTTTGCTGTGAATTGTGATTTGATTTGAAGAATTTCAGGTCATAAACCCTATTGGAGACAAGTGGTACGAAATTGGAATTAAGTGGTACTAGGGTTTTCTAATCGACTTGATTATTTGAATTGTGTTTGAATTGAGTTTTGTGCAGCAACTTTGGAGAAGGAATTCGACATCAAGAGCCTGCATAAGTAGTTTGGTTTGGTTTAAGATCACTTTCCTTTGATTCACAACAATTTTGCTACTAATTGTTTGTTCCTCAAGTAGGTCACGAGAAGAAAGAAGTGCTCTAGGAGTTGCTCTTATTAGGCCTATTGCAAGCTAGAAAGAGGCATAATCTTGTGAGATCATTAAGAAAGTAATGGACTGCCAATCCATAGGACTTGAGTACAAATACGAGAGCACAAGTCGAAGGTATAATCACACACACACTTGTGAGGATTTTTACTACTAATCTTTTTTCTTTTTGTAGGTATTATGGAAGGAGAACAAGATCAAGCCAACTTGGCTACTTTGTTGCAAACCCTAATGCAACGTTTGGACAATTTGGATACTAAATTCGATGCTATGGCCGAAGATGTTCAACAAGTAAAAGATGGCCAAAATCAACAAGCTCAACCACCTCAAAGAGCTAATGTCGCACGCAACAACGAAGAGGTTCATCCTCCACCCCCGAGGCAAATTGCTAGAATCGATCCGATGGAGAGACTAAGGCAACAAGAACTTGGTGGGCAAGCTCACAATGAAAACATGCGGCCTAGGAGAGGAATTGAAAGAGACGAGCCTAAGGACAACATCAAATACATAATCCCTAAATTCAATGGGAGAGTGTCTTATCCAATTACTTGGAGTGGGAGTCAAAATTGGATATGTAATTTGATTACTATCCTCATGCCGAGCCAAAGAAGGTGCAAATCGCTACTCTTGAATTCACGGAGAATGCTTTAAATTGGTGGAATCAATTGGTGCAAACAAGAAGAAGAAACTTGGAAAGGCCGATCAATACTTGGTTAGGTCTAAAGAGTTATATGAGGAAGCGGTTTGTTCCAAGCTTTTACACTAATGGTCTCTATCAAGAATTGCAAGCTTTGAGGCAAGGAACTAGGAGTATTGATGAATACTACTCCGAGATGGTGTTGTTAATGTCAAGGGCCGAGGTTGATGAAGCTCCACAAGCTACTATAGCTAGATTTATGGCGGGGATGAATAGAGAAATTCATGATATTGTCGAGATGCAACAACACTATGATGTTGAGGAATTGCTTCAACATGCTTTGAAAGTTGAAAGCCAAGTGAAGAGGAATAAGAAGAGCTTTACATCATCATCATCAAGCTCTGATACATACGAATTTAGTTGTAATTGGACCAAATCCACCTTAGAGACCCCCTAAGATCAACTTGAATCACCAAACTTCTAGATGAGTATGTCGACAATCTTCACTTGATAAATCTTCCTTCGTTCGTCGGCCTTAGACCCCCAAGACGACCTGCACTTGAACACCTAAGATCACAAGATTCACAAACAATTAAGCAATCACAACCTAATTGTTTGCTAGGACTCTACAAGATTGAAGAACCCTAAGTTTGCTCAAACTAGAACAAAGAAGCCAAATAATCGATATGAGTGTGTAAACCTCTTAACTTTATTGATAACTTGACTTATGTTTACAAGAGATAGAAGAGCCCTTATATAGGGGAGGGGTTGGCGCATAACCTACTCCAAACCCAAATCCTAATCCTATAAGGGGCAGCATAATTAAAAGGAAGGAATAAGGAAATAGCCTACTCCTTGTCCTATTAGGAAAAGTAAATAACATTACATAATTAAGCAAGGATTGGACTTAGTCAAACAAGGCCCAACCTAATGTCTTCTAGACTAAATAAATAACTAATCTAAGATAGAATAAAGGCCCCAATAACCGAATTACACAATGCCAAGCCTAATGCTCATCGATGGATAACATGGTACACACCATGGAATCGTTTGGAATATTCCTTGGTGTGTGGTCTTCAAATCGGCCCAATGAGTCTTCAATGGTCTTCAATTCTTCAAGATGAGATCTTATAAAGCCCACTAAAGCTTCCTTAAACCTTTTAGCCCGAGCCCTTGTTATTGGACCCAACGGTATAGTTAAAGGATCATGTGGCCGGTTGTGGCCGGGCATGGCCGAGTCATATGGCCGGTTGTGGCCGGGCATGGCCATGTCGCGTGGCCGGTGATGGCCAGGCATCTCCAAGTCGCATGGCCGGTGTTGCGCGGTCATCTCCAAGTCGCGTGGCCGGTCACAAGTGCTTTAATCTCCATGTTCCTCCAAGCTAGCATCGATGACATCTCCATGATCTTCATTGGCTCCAATGTGTTCTTCTAAACCATGATAAGCCCTTGGCGCATCAGAAGTTCCAACCAGGTCAAATGACATGTGGAAATAGAAACCTTGCAGTTAAGGAAGGAAATGGATACTTTCGTATCTTCGAAAAATACGTAAACCAAAAACATGCAAAATGAGGAATAAATTCCTTTTATGATTTTGTGATTCCCTATTTTAGCTTATACCAAAGAGTAGTTCCAATTTTAAAATGCCAATATATGGTTATGAGCAACAAAGACACTTCATGTAATGCTAGAACAAAAAGCCCATCTAACTTAACATGCAACCAATTGGATTTCTAAAATATTCTTTATCAAAATAAATAGCTATAGTACCAACTGGAAATGACTATGTTACCATGCTATATGATCAAATACAATCGAATCTATCAGGGAAAAGTTACTTTGTTTTGATTTTCCTAATGCAATGTGAATGTTGTTTCCTTTTTAGCAAGTGCAACATGCATATCTTACCAATGCAATGTGAACCATAGTCCAACTAGATTAATATGAGCTAAATCAAATTCCCAGAAAGTCTTCATATTAAACTAGATGGCTAAAGTGCAAATGGTAAAATCATTATAGAAAATATTTTTTTTGGTTTTTTCAAATGCAACCTAGATGCCTAAAAATGGATTAGCTAATCTACACTAAAAGTGGACCTAAAGTGATCATGATGAAATTTGACTAAAATGACCCGAATGCCCCCTAAATGACCCTAATGCAAATTATGAAACAGTTTAACCTAATTTTAAAGGATATGGGTTAAAAACGGGTGTCTACTGTTGCCCCTCTTTGCATGCTTTCTAACTATCGGAAAGAATGCAAAAGAGTAGTTTGCGTACTTTTCGGGAGTTAGGAAGTGCGCAAAGACATAGACAACCGTTTTTATTTCTAAAAGATGCCTTCTCCCACTTTTTTCATCTTTTTCTTTTTTTTCTTATATTTTCCCTCAAAGAAGACCAGTCCTAGATTAACTTTATTCGAAACTACTCTGAAGTATCTTTGCCGAGTCCTACTGAACAAGAACTTGCCCTGGGTACTGTTGCTGAAACTCGCGGAAAAAGCACCCGTCTTGAAGTGTCATTGATGAGAATTACACAACGAGGACCTGCCCTGGGTACTGTTGTAAAGAACCTGCCTTGAGGTTTGAAATCCTACCTTGAGACGTCTGAAAGTCTGCCGTGAGACGCTTGAAACTATGCCTTGAGATGCTTTGAAAGTCTGCCCTAAGACGCTTGGAGGTTTGCCTTGAGACGCTTGAAAGTCTGCCATGAGACACTTAAAAGTCTGCCCTGAGACGCGTCTGCCTTTAGACACTTAAAAGTCTGCCTTGAGATGCTTGGAAGTCTACCCTGAGACGCTTAAAACTCTACCCTGAGACGCTTAAAAGTCTGCCCTAAAACACTTAAAAGTCTACCCTGAGACGCTTGGAAAGTCTTCCCTAAGACGCTTTGATCGTGTCGTCAATGACCATAAAATAATCCCCACAAAACATAACTAAAGTAGATAGGACAAGTAGGGGTCGAATCCCACAGAGAAGGGTAGTAAACTTTATCCCAAGAGTAAATCTTTTCTAGAGAGTACTTTTAAAACAGAAAACAGGGGATTAAAAAGATTAATTAAAAAGAAAGCAATTAAACTAAAAACAAAGCAAGTAAATTAAATCTAAAGCAATAGCAAATTAAGAAAGCAGACAATAATTAAAAGGTATACTTTTTCTCCAGTGGTAGAAATCAATCAAATTAATTAACTATGGATCCTTGATTTAAAAGATGAATTTAATGTTTTATTCTCGATGACAACTGGTCTAGGGAAACCCTAACATGTATATTAGATAAAAGGTCTCTTTTCCAGCTTAATTTATCCCTTTTATTCCTTCACCAATCGATTACCTTTTTAGGGCTTAAAGATTAATTAAGAACAAAGCATTAAGAACAATTTTCACACATGCATAACAAGTATAACCAAACCCATAGTTTTTCAACCATAAGCTTTACCAATCCCATTGGATGTTTCTTAGACTGACTCCAATTTGTTACTATAAACAAACTTGAGGTTTTAGCTCGTAAGCTTGATTTAATTATAGATCCATCAAGATCATAAAATAAAACAGAGATTTAGCAAACTATCAATCTAGAACAAATATCAAATTATAAGCACACAAATCTCACCATAATCAATTGATTAGATTCACTAAAGGATAAGAAGTATCAAGGGTTTAGCTGCTCATGGACAAATCCATGAGAGGCATAAGAAAACTTACAAAACTTGAAGGTTGAAATCCTCCCCTTGAATAACCTAGGGTTGCCGCCCCTCTCTATGCAAAGAGAGGGTGTGGCACCCTTAGCCTAAAACTAGAGAAAAAACTAGAATGATTTCTAAGAAAAAGATGAAAGAGAATTGTGTGGGATTGGGTTACATAAGGTGGCTATTTATAGTGGAAAAATAACCTAAAGACTTATATTCTACCTAGGATAGGACTCTAGGACGTTTTAGGGTCTAACTTGGACTCCAAGTTGGATTAAAAGTCTTCTTAGAGTAGAATCCAAGTCAAAATAGGATCCTAGAATTTTCTGGATTTCTACAGAAACTTCGACGGAATATTCGGACTTGAAGATGGCAGAACTGGGCTTTGGACTTCGAAGAAAAGTTGTAGATCTTGGAATTAGCTTTCCAACGGCTACTCACGGGCCTAAAATGGACATCTGAGCAAAAAGTTATGGCCTTTTTACCGAGACTGTGCTGAATCTTAGTCCAACTAGGACTAATTGCGGGAAATTACGGGATTTGGATATTTCCTTGGACTTGTGTAGCACCAATTGGGATTGAACTCCAACTATGGGCTTATATGGGCTGAGTATTATCCCATATAAAATATCCAAAATTCCATAGCTTCCAGGCTTGTTCTGAGCTTGTCTTCAATCCTTTGCAATTAAGCTCCAAATCTTCAATTCTTGCTTCTTGAAATAATTCTTCAATAAATCTTCAAACACGAACTTCGAATCTACAAATCTTCACTCCAAATTACTATTATTTGTGCAAAAAGTCATCAATTTAACTCCAAAAAATAGTGAAAAACAACAAGTTTCCACTTTTGTTCTCTTCAAGACCTAAAAACACAATTACTTACAAAACAGGGTTAAATTCCACATAAAAATAGCAAAAAGCATAAGAAAATGATCATAAAAATAGGGTCTATTTTGGCTCGATCATAATTTCCCCCACACTAAATTTTTGCTAGTCCCTAGCAAACTAATGCAGAAAAACTAAGAAAATAAAACCTAAACTAATGCAAATAAAGATTCCACTTTCGTAGATGTACGACGACACTTAGCACATGACGCAAGCCATTTAAACCTGAGACTGATAGAGGTACTCAGGAGGTGTTTTGTCACCTGAGGGTTTACTTAACTAGGACGATACCCACAAACATGTTTAAAACTGACTCAATAGACTCATGGGTTAGTGAAAAACTATAAATGTAAATTGGTTCAAAGGCTTTAAAAACCATTTTCGAAAAAAAATCAATTTTGAATGCATACATATATCAAGGATAAAAGTAATCATGAAATCAGAATAACAAAGAATAATAAGAGCACTTAATTCAAAAGATCAAGAAATAGCAAGCATCTTTATTCTTAAGTAACCATAATTAAAGTAGTTCTAATCACTTATCATTCATCACATCCTATAACTACTTCTTCCCATAAGCTTATGTCTTCATCTTTACCTCCATTACTC
Source organism: Corchorus capsularis (assembly GCA_001974805.1). NCBI lineage: Eukaryota > Viridiplantae > Streptophyta > Magnoliopsida > Malvales > Malvaceae > Corchorus > Corchorus capsularis. The sequence goes on along the minus strand of AWWV01009990.1, from coordinate 5,647 downwards.
AAAACATTGCATATTATGAATACAAATCAAGAGTTTCGCATGGGTTATAATGATTTTCAAAGGGTAATTAGTTTTTTAGAAAACTGAGGTTACTAACCTCGAAGTGTTCATGATTAGGGGTTACTAACGCCCTTTATTTTATTTTGAGGCTACTAGCACTCTAGAAGAACTCCTTCTATTTTCAAAAGAGGGACAATATTTCCGCAAATCCATGCCTCTTATCCTCTTCCCAAGGGTTACTAACTCCTTTTGTTAAAGAGAAGAGTGACAACAATGGATTAATTTTTTTTTAATAGCAGAAATACCTCTTCTCCTCTTGCATGAAAGCACTTCTTTTTATGAAAAAGATTTTTTTAACTACCCTTTTATATAAATAGTTCGCCACACTTGTTCTTGACATATCCATAACATACTTTCATAAGTGTAATTTCAATAAAAATTAAACACAAGTTCTAGAAAAAGGCAATCATAGAAATAATAAACAATAAGATTTTATGACAAACTTCAATTATACCTAATTCTAAGAAATAAGATAACATGTTATAAATCAATCAACGAATCAAACATTCTTAAAAATTCTAAGTATTCATCAAACATAGTCAATTTAATCTCTTAATATATGCATGAAAAAGTCAAAATTTTCGAAAAATTTTCATGGATTTCTATGCATGTAGACTCTTTATTAGACTCTCTCCCCCACACTTAAAAGATACATTGTCCTCAATGTGTATGCATATGTGTGTGTTGTGTCCCTCATAAGTGTGATGACTAAATAGATGTTCTAATGAAATACTTGACTCACAAAGAAAGTGTCGACCCAATCAAGTAATTCAAGCAATTCAAAGTATCAATCATAGCATTCATAGCATATGAGTCATAATTAAGATCCAAATCAAAGCATAGAAAACATAGAAAAGAAATTCAAACAACTAATTCAAATCAAGGAATAGGCAATCAATCAAACCAAAACAGTGTAAAGAAAAGAAAAAGATAGAGTTAAAGAAAGCTTCTCTATTTATGTGGCACGGGCTGATGCATGCATGACCGGTGGTGGCTCGGATGTGGCCGGTGATGGTACGGTGATAGCCTGAGATGACTCGGCTATGGCCGGTTTTGGCCAGGCAGGAGGAGCGGGCGGAACAATGATGGCCGATCCTGACCGGGCACAGGGCGCGGCTTGTGCGGAGCTGGATGGTCTTGGCCGGGCCTTGTGTAGGGATGGCCGAGGCATAGTCCGGCAAGTAACCGGGCTATTTGGCTATCCCCTTTGGTGTGTTGGCTTTCATCCTTTGCTCCTCTCTTTGGTATCCTTCACAATCGTTCAAAACGTAAGCTCCAATTGTTCGACTTGTTTCCTTAATATGAATCCTACCAAGAAAAAGAAAAACAAAATTAAAAAGAAAATTAAAATGTTAGTAAATTCTTGGGTTGCCTCCCAAGCAGCGCCTTTCTTTAACGTTTTTGGCTAGACTTTCCTTCATCTCCCTTTGTTAGGGTGGATCATACCACTTTAAAGCATAAAGCAAATATGATGGTATAGGAAGAGTATGAACACATAAATATAAAAGATAAGGAAAGAAATCACCAATTTTGTTGAGGGCAACTCCATGAATAGCTAGGAATGACAATGCCATCTTTGTTGCCATGAGAGGTTGTTGCAATGAGTGCTTTCGGCATTCTTGATTAACATTGTTTTCGTCTCGCCTTTGGAAAGTGTCTTCATCTTGGCGAATCTGCTTGTCCTCCAAAAAGAATTGATTCAAAGATATCCAATCCTCATGTTTGATTTCTCCAAAGCCTCCATGTTCAAGAAGCTTATTGATTCCCAAGAAATCTTGATCTTCATGTTCCAAGAGTTGTTTATCAACAAAATCTTGCACACTTGTTTCGTTCAGCTCAAGGTGTCCATGTTGCTCATCGTCCGGTGGCTTGTCTTTAGGCTTGGCAAGTCTAGGAGGAGAAGGAAGAGGGTTGTCTATCTTGATATCTTCCTTATGTGCTTCTGGTTCTTGTTGCACAATCTTAGAAACCTCCTTTGGTAGAGCAGGGACAGGGACTTTGCATGGCTCATCATCGTCTTCTTTGAAGAAAAATTGGAAGGAGTCTTGCAAATCAAGATCATATAGTTCCAAATCATTAATTGTTTTGTTTGGCACTCTTTCAACTTCCATCACGATTGGCTCTTGATGTCTTTGTGTAGTCTCGATCAAATCAATTGGCTTCCATTGTTCTTTGGGAACTTCTTGAATTGCAGCAATTAGAGGAATATTTACCTCCCCCTTTTGAAGTGAATTAGATTGGCTTTCTTGACTGCATGTCTTTCTTTATGGTGCAAACCTTTGAGGAAATGGTGGTGGACGTTGAATGGCCTCCATCTCTTTAAGCCATCTGGATCTTGACAGAGGTCGAGAGGTTTTTGATGATGAAGTAGGTTGATCCTCCTTGCTTTTGGCCGAAATCTCCTTGTTTCTATGCATCGGCTCCTTAGATACAACAACTGATGGTGATATGGAAGGAACAGATGAAGGCGGTGATAATACAGATGAAGATGGAACATCAGACAATTCCATCTTTGTGCATGCCACTGTTGAGTTTCGTTAATTATATTGATTCCATGGCCTTGTATGTTCCTTTCATATGTTTTTGCGGCGCATATGAGGGAATTTGGGTAGAAGCTCATGACTGAATATTTATGAAGTCAGCAAACATCTTTGCTAATGAGGATATGGTGCAATTAGTTTGATGTACAAACTCCTTCATCTCCTTACGAATTTCTGATATCTCTGACTCCTTTGTTATGTCGGCTTCATTGGTTGTGCTGAATTGGTGAATGTTCTCAGTCATGGTGTGGAGAAGCTTCCTTGCTTTTTCGGGGGTTTTGAGTGTAAAACTCCCTCCACTAGCAGAATCAATGTTCATTCGATCTTCATACAATAATCCATCATAGAAATTCTGGATCAAAAGTGTTTCACTTAGGTTGTGGTAAGGGCAGCTTGCACAGATCTCGTTGTACCTTTCCCAGTATTGATGCCACTTCTCGTCATGTAGTTGTTGACAAGTAGTGATTTTCTTTCTGACAGCTGCACACTTAGCTTCTGGAAAGTATTTATTCAAAAATAATGTCTCCATTCCCTTCCAAGAGTTGATGGATTTCGGTGGCAGACGTAGGAACCAGGTCTTTGTTTTTCCTTCCAATGTTAATGGAAACGTTCTAAGCCTTGCTTGCTCTTCAGGCATCCCGGTGTGTGCAGCACATTTGATGAAGAAACTTTGTAGGTGCTCATGAGGATTCTCGTGAGATTCTCCTTGAAAAATTGGCAACATGCAGAGTGATCAGACCAAAATTATGCATCTTTTTATGGTCATTTTCCTATGCTTTTTGGGTATTTTATGTTTGATTATGCCTTATATTTGGTATATTTGTGTTTATAGGTGCTAAAGTGAAGAAAAGTGCAAAATCACCGATTTTGTATCTTTTTGGAGCCTTTTTGGATGATTATTTACACAAATATTTTCCAAGGACAATTTGGATGAAGAATGGAGCCGATATGATCGTGATTGAAGAGCTTGAAGAGTCAATTTTATCATCATAAGATTGATTTTCAAGAGTTTGAAGCAAAGGAGCAAAGTTGAATTTCAAGTCAAGAAGACATGTCAAGAGGCGTCATAGCACTGGAGCACATGGGGCGCGAGGCAAATCACATGGGGCGCTAAGCTTGCCGCATGGGCGCCCAGCGCTAGTCGGGAGCACCACCCAGCACCCACATGGGCACTGTCGACATGGGGCCTGAGGCCAACGCCCTGGGCGCACAAGCCATTGACATGGGCACCCAGGGGGAGTCTGGGCCAGCCATGCGTGCGCGCCAGCATGCCATCACGTGTCACTTCACCTTGAAGCTTCTCCAATTGTTTCCAGATTTGGCGACCCTTCTGTATTTTGGCCATAACATTTGATCCAGAGCTCCGTTTGAGACAAATGAGTAGGCGTTGGAAAGCTAAGTTCAAGATCTACAACTTTCGTGTTTTGGTCAAAGCCCAGTTCGGACGTTTTCATGGACGAAAATGCCCCTGAAGTCAGCGGACAGAAACTGTCTTGGGCCTGTTTTGCGGGATTGATCCAATTGAGACCAAATTCTTTTTTGGACTAGCTTGAAGACTTGGAGAGCAGCCCAGCACGTCCTTAGGGTTTGTTTAGCTCTAAATTAACCCTAAGCCACCCTCTATAAATACCCTCTTAAGTCTAAAACCCTAGCACACCTAGAACAACTTACAACACAACTTTTATCTCTTTTTCTCTCTAGGTTTTGCGCTTTGGGAGAGGAGGCAGCCGCCTCCTACTCTTTTCCTATTTGGTTTGTAAGTTTTCAATCTCTCATGGATTGAAAACTCCAATCCATGAGAGGTTAAACCTTTATACTTCTTTCCCTTGGGTATTTTTTATCAATAAATCTATGGTGAGACTTTTGTTCTTAATAATTTGATTTTTCTGTTTGAATACGTTTCTTATCTCTGTACTTCATCTTATGTGTTCATGTTTTGATGGATCTGGCGCGCGACTTGTCTTGATTATATGAATACTATAGTTAGATTCAAGTAGCTTGAGTCAAGCTAAAGTTGGTCCAAGTAACAATTGTAATTCTAGGAGTCCTAGGTTCAATGGGATATCAAACCTTGTTGAAATCTTTAGGCCGAGATGGAAATTGATGTAGGCAAGTTTGGTATTGATTTATCATGCATGTGGAAAGTAAATCTTAATGCTTGTCCTATGATTCTTCACAGGGTGAATGTTTGATTAGGAACAATAGAGATTAATCGTCAGCGAGATGCGGGTTAATTCTTCTTAGCATGTTGGAGGGTCGAGTATTCCTCTCCTATACCAATTATTCAAATGGAGTTGTTTAAGATATTAAGAGGGATTACTTTGTTTCAATGAAAGTTGATGTCTACGTCTTAGGCTATATACCGATTTGGGATGATTTATGATTCTTAATTGATTGCAATTTAAGTCAAATTTATGCTTTGTGTCTATGATCCATGATTCACTTGATCAAAATAATTACCTAAAGGAGAAGAAGTATGCTTTTAATTAATTGTTTCTCTTAAATTGTTTTCTTAGTCATTAGTTTAGATTTATATAATTGTTTTCTAATTTAGTTTACCTATTTTAAAAACCTATAAAAATCCCCTTTGGTAGGATTTTCTTTTGTGTAATTTGGCTTTGATTTGCTTCTACCTTCTCTGTGGATTCGACCCCTACTTGCCCTAGCTAATAGTTATAGGTGTGTGGGGATTTATTTTGTGATTTGTTCAACGGCCGATCACAATTTTGGCGCCGTTGCCGGGGAAGGAAGGAAGCAACAAAAAGATTGAAGACAAATTACTACCTAAGGATTTCTTACCTTTATCTTTTTCTTTTTCGTTATTTTCTTTTTATTTTTCGTTTTAGTGCTAAATTTTTCTTTCAAGTTTTTGTTTTCTAGTAATTAGAATTTCGAGACAATGGAGAGAAAATTCACTAGGGTATTCTTCTCGAGAGGAGGTCCTATGTTGCCTACAATTTCCTGACGAACATTGGTGTGCATATTGGGAACGGTACAACGAGCTATGTGAGAGCAACCCGTAACCATGGTTTATCTGAATGGGAGTT
>AWWV01009989.1:0-29984 GCA_001974805.1 Corchorus capsularis | reverse complement strand
GGAGATTCCACCAAAGGAAGCTTCCAAGATTGGGCAAGAAGAAAAGGAGGCATCGATCGAAGTTCCAATCATGAAGGAAATTGAAGAGGTGTCAAGCGCAACGATGGATGGTTTGGAATCACAAGAGCTTAAGGTGCAAGACCCCATTCAATTTTCCTCCAATGATGAAGATGATACCTCATGCATGGTCTGCATCCCTTCAACACCAAAGGAGACTCCCAAGATTGTGCACGATGAACAAATAGTACCCAAAGAAGACATTGAGATGGACATTCCTCCACTTTCTCCACCAACAATTGCCAAGCACGAAGAGCCACCATACGATGAGCACTTTGGACATTCTAAAGAGTTGAAAGATCTTGTTGATGACCAACTTTTGGAACCTATGGATCCAAATTTATTGAAGGTCAACAAATTTCTTGAACATGAAAGCTATGGAGAAGAGGAATGGATATCCATGGATCAATTCCTTTTGAAGGATAAGGAGATTAACCAAGATGAGGACACTCCACAAAGGCAAAGAAGAAGCAATCAAGGATGCCGAAAGCTCTTATTGCATCAACCTCTAATGGCAACAAAAGTGTCATTGTCATTCATAGCCATTCATGGGATCGCTTTCAACAAAATTGGTGATTTCTTTCCTTATCTCCTATTTTGTTGTGCTCATATTCTTCCTATCTTATCATATCTACTTTTTGCTTTGAAGTGGTATGATCCACCTTAACAAAAGGAGATGGAGGAAAGTCTAGCCAAAGACAATAAACAAAGGCACTACTTGGGAGGCAACCCAAGACACTAACATCTATCCTTTTCTTTTGAATTTTCTTTGTATTAGTTATAGGTCATTTTGCATTTTCAATTCAAGGGAATCGATCAAGTAATGGAGACAAGGAAAGGAAGCACACATCAAGAGCATTGGAGCTTACACTTTGCATAATTAGAGATGCTTTCTTGAACTCTAATCTCATTTAATTTCCTATGTTTGATTGATGATTGATGCATATCAATTAATTTTCTTGAATTGAATATTTTTCCATACATGTTATCATTATATAATCATCTCATGCATCTCATACATATAGACCCTTAAGTGATAAGAACATAGGTCAATCCTTTGATGGTTATCAAGTGGAAATTTTTGGTGAAAATCAAGTGTTTTTGGATTGAAGAATTTGGGGAATATGGTAAGATTTTTGAATGGTAATTGAGTTGAAGTTGGAATTGAGTTTGGTAGCAAAAATTGCAAAAAAAGAAGCAAAAGGAAGCCAAGCCTGATCCGAGCTAGGGCCCCATGCCGCAAGCCTGGGCACCCAGCTGGAAAGCCCCAGCGCCCAGCCGTAAGTGCCAGCGCTGGAGGCCGACTCGTGGGTGGGCACCCAGCCGCTTTGCCTGAGCACCCAGCCCGTTGGCTTGGGCACCCAGGTGCCGCGGGCTGTGCGTGGACAGCGCCATGCACCCATGCCAATGCCGAGCCTTCCAACTCACAACACCCATCACCCATCTCAAACAATATAAATACCACCCAACACCCACTTCAAACCCTTCAACACCCACCTTCATCCAAAACCCAATCAATTTTCCTTTCGCTTGCCTACATTCACATATTCACTCACTTTAATCTTCAATTTTCACTACTTTATCACTTACAAATCATTTCTTTCATCTTTTTATCACCTCAAACACTTACCCATTAGATTATTCAACACTTTTTCCATCAAATCCATCAATTTTTCAAACTTTCAAGTTTTGTCCCTCTAGAGTGCTAGTAGCCTCAAAATTAAAATAAAGGGAGTTAGTAACCCCTAAGCATGAACACTTTAGAGGTTAGTAACCTCAGTTTTCTAAAATCAATTACTCTTGAAAAACTATTATAACCCACATGAACCCTTCATTTATTTATGATATTGTAATCTTTTGAGTAATGGAGAGAAAGATGAAAATTCAAGCCTATAGAGAAAAGTAGTTATAGAACTGGAAGATGGTAAGTGATTAGAGCTACTTTGATTATGGCTACTTAAGAATGATAATGCTTGCTATTGATTGATCCTTGGATTAAGTATTATTGATGTTCTTTGCTATTTTGATTTCATGATTAAGTTGATTATTTGGTATATGAATGAAGTCAGATTGATCTTTTGAAAAATTTTGTTTTTTTTTATTAACTTACATTGATTTTGCTAAGGGACTAGCAAAGTTCAAGTGTGGGGGAAAATATGACCGAGCTCAAATTATGCATATTTTTATAGCTATTTTTCTATACTTTTTGCCACTTTTGTATGCATTTTTACCTTATTTTCTAAGTATTTGTGTCTTTAGTCTTGGTAAGATGTGAAATTGAGAATATGAAGCAGAATGACTGGGGCATTCCAATCAGAGGTGCTAGAAGAGATCTACTTAGATTTGAAGCAGAATGACTACACTGAGCTTCATAAGCTATGGATCAAAATGAAGATGACTGAATCAGAGTTTGCAGAAAAGTATGGAGCAGTAGTGTAGCTTATGAAGGTGAGGTAGATGACAACATGATTAGGGGAATACTGCCATATTGGGATCGATCATACCGCTGCTTCACCTTCAATGAAGTGGAAATGGTCCCAACCATCGAGGAATATGCCCAATTGTTGAAATTAAAGGCTATTGAGGCAGGATCTCGGGTCTTCATGAGGGACAACAAGTCCACTACAGTATCTACTTTGGCAGACCTCATGGGTGCGAAAAGGCAGCTTACGACAAGTATTGGAGGAGTAAGGGCTACTCGAACGGGTTAGCAGTGCAGTGCCTTATGGAGTATGTCAGAGAGAATCCAAACACTCCTCAGGGACAGAATGTGATGGCCGTGCTGGTGTATGGAATGGTAGTGTATGCATTTTGTATGCATTTTTACCTTATTTTCTAAGTATTTGTGTCTTTAGTCTTGGTAAGATGTGAAATTGAGAATATGCTTATTTTCACTACTGTTGGAGCTATTTTGATGACTTTTTACACAGATATTAGCAAAGTGATTTTGAGTATAGATTTGGAGATGCAAAGTTCGTGTTTGAAGATTTCTTGAAGATAATTTGAAGACTTGAAAAATATTGAAGAATTATTTCAAAAAGCAAGACTTGAAGATTGGAGTTTAATTTGCAAAGGATTGAAGCCAAGCCTAGAAGAAGCCCGGAAGTTAAGGATTTTTGGATAATTTATATGGGATTATACTTAGCCCATATAAGTCAACAATTGGAGTTAAAATCCCAATTTGTGGGCTTAATATCCAAAGGAATATCCAAATCCCGTAATTTCCCGTAACTAGTCCTATTTGGAGTAGGAATTGGCGCAGTCTCGGTAAAAAGGCCATAACTTTCTGCTCAGATGTCTGTTTTAAGCCCATGAGTACCCGTTGGAAAGCTAACTTTGAGATCTACAACTATCCTTTGAAGTGCAAAGCCCAGTTCTGCCGCTTTCAAACCCGAATCTGCCGATGAAGTTTCTGCAGAAATCCCGAAAATTCAAGAATCCTATTTTGACTTGGATTCTACTCTAGGAAGACTTTTAATCCAACTTGGAGACCAAGTCAGCCCCAAAACCGTCTAGAGTCTTTACCTAAGTCTAATAGGAGTCCTTTGGTTATTTCTCCACTATAAATAGCCACCTTAGGTCTAGATTTTATATATGTAATTTTATTCTCAGAAGATATATTGTTTAGTTGAAGATTTGGAGGAAAAAGCCCTAGGAGCCGCCGCCCCTTTCTCTTCTTAGTCCATAGATAAGTTATCTTCTTCTTATTTGTGGATGCTCGCTCAATTCATGAGTGAGTAATCCTTTTCTTTTCTCCAATATAGAATTTAATTGATCTCTTGACTTATTCCATTGTGAGATTTTGTGCTTATATATGAGAATTTATTTGAGTACTTCTTGGATCTCTGTATGAATTCTATGTTGCTTGTTTTGATTGATTGGGTCGACACTATCATGATAGATTGAGTTAGCATTAGCTAGATTAAGTTGTGAATTAATCCTCCATCCAAGAGAGAAAAGAATCAATGGGCGAGAAATTTCTCATTATGCTTGTTATTAAATTACTTGTTCTTCATGCTTTATTCCTAAGTAGTCTTTAGACCCTAAAAAGTAATTGATTGCTGAAAGAATAAAAGGGCTAGATTGACTTTAATCGGTAATCTTATCTAATTAAGGTAATTTAGGTTAAGTCTAACAGGCTATTCAAGGTTCTCATAATCTTTAGATATCAATGATCCATGTTATTTTTGTCAAGATGGAGATTAATTCTATGTTGGAGATCTCTATTTAATTGTTTTCTCATGATATTCAGTGCTTTTTAATTAATAGTTTTCTTTAATTTTCTTGATTGCTTTCTTAGTTAATTGTTTGTTAGATTTAATCTTAACTTTTCTTCAAAATTCTCTTTATTAATTTGTTTTGTTTGAGAAAAGGAAGAGCCGATCTCTCTGTGGGTTCGACCCCTACTTGCCCTAGCTAGTTTAGTAAGTAATTGTTGGGATATTTATTTTTATGATTGTTGACGACCGATCAAAAACACTCAGAAGGATGGCCGCAGGATATTTTTTGAGTGGAGAAACGCTATATAAGAAAGGACGGGATGGAGCCTTAATGAGAAGTGTGGATTCCGCTGAAGCCCGAAAAATTTTGGAAGAGGTCCATGGAGGATCCTACGGGAGTCACGCCGGTGGACACAGGATGGCTAGATAGATAATGAGAGCCGGATGCTATTGGCTGACGCTAGAAACAGATTGCATTGGCCATGTGAGGAAGTGCCAGAAATGTCAGGAATACGGGGATTACATTCATATACCCCCAAATCCCCTACACGTTATGACCTCTCCTTGGCCATTCTCCATGTGGGGCATAGATGTCATTGGAATGATTACTCCCAAGGTGTCAAATGGACATCAGTTCATCCTAGTGGCGATCGATTATTTAACCAAATGGGTGGAGGCTGCTTCTTACCCGAGTATCACACAAGCAGTGGTGGCTCGGTTCATCCAAAGAGAGATCATTTGTAGGTATGGGTTACCAGAAAGAATCATCACTAACAATGCTTCCAATTTGAACCGAGGGCTGGTTGAAGCAACATGCATGCAAGCAATTCAAGATTACACGCAACAATTCAACCACATACAGGCTTAAAATGAATGGAGCGGTTGAAGCAGCAAACAAGAACATCAAAAGGATCATAGAGAAAATGACAGTAACATATCGGGACTGGCACGAGAAGTTACCTTTCGCCCTTAACGCTTACTGAACTTGCGTCAAGACGTTGACCGGGGCAACTCCTTATTCTTTGGTATATGGGATGGAGGCGGTAGTGCCAATAGAAGTAGAAATCCCTTCATTAAAGATATACAGGGAGCTAAAATTGGAGGAGGATGAATGGGTACTGGAAAGGATTGATCAGCTAAATCTAATTGATGAGAAGAGGGTTAAGAAAGGGCATATAACAAGAAAGTGTGCCCTAGACATTCAAAGAGGGAGATCTAGTACTAAAAAGGATTCTTCTAGATCATAGGGACCCTAGGGGCAAATGGACCCCAAATTGGGACGGCCCATACGTAGTAAAGAAGGCTTTTTCAGGAGGAGTCCTAATTTTACAAGAAATGGATAGGGAAGAGTTCCTGAGTCCCATCAATGCAGACGCAGTGAAGAAGTACTACGCCTGAAGAGGAATAAAGACTAAAAAAAAAAAACTGGGCCTAAAAAAGTAAGAGATCACAAAAAGAGGAAATATGAAAAATGAGGGGTTCAAGCTGAAAACCTGCAAAGGGCGGCTTGGATCCACTGGGGGTCGCTTGAGTCGAAAATCTGAAAGGGCAGCTCAAAGCGAAGGATGGAAAAGGGGGAACTTGAGCTGAAAACCCGAAAAGGGTGGCTTAAAAATAGTCATGGGACCAAGAGAGAGGTACCATCCATAAAAAGGATGGGTACATGTTGCTTCGGCAACAGGAGAATAAAAGTTAAAATCAAGGAGAACAATAAGGACAAGCACAACAAAGGGTAAAAGCGAGACAGTAAAGTGACGACCAGTAGAGGAGTCGACACTTCTGACGGACGAAAATTACTAGAGACAGAATAGAAGACGTCGAGAAGGACAAAGTTCAAAATAAATAACCCCAAATCAACTCTCTTTAAGGTATTCATCACGTCATATTGAATCAAGTGCATCACATCATTGCATCATACCATAAGCATACTCGTATTACCCAAAGTTGTTTTGTAGGACTTTTTCCAACTGCAAATTCCAAAATAGAAAGGCATCCCAACAGTTATCGACAATCTACGATCACACACCAAGAAAAGACGAAAACGGATTCCTACGTCTTTGCACACTTCCTAACTCTCAGAAAGCATCCAAACTACTCTTTTGCATCCTTTCTGACAATTAGAAAGCACGCAAAGAGGGGCAGCTGTAGACACCCATTTTAAGTATCCTTCTTAAGGAATTGTCAGGGACATTTTTGTCATTTTTGCACCAAGGCCACTTTGGTCATTTCAGGGGTATTTTGGTCATCTTTCGTTTCAGGGATATTTTGGTCACTTTTGGGGGCAATAAATGATCTCAACCTGCTAGAGAGAGGGCTTAATCAGTGACTCTTCAAGAATAAAAATAATGCATTTGCACTCATGTTTTCTTAATTAACTATTTACTTGGAGTTGGGCTTACATAGTAACAATAAGATTACATATGGGCAGAAGAGTCTTGCACTTAATAATTAATGTAACTTCTTGATAGTTTTGGAATAAAAAGTCCACGAGATGAATAATTACTAATACTCAAAGGAAGGAAATTGAATACAGAAGGAATAAATAAAGTAACATGTCGGCATTTACATTTTTAACAAAAGCCGTAAAGACAAATAGTAACTTCAGTTTGCATTTAATTGGTTCTCTTTACAACATTAGGAAAACATTTCCTGTTGAAGAACAATCCTTGTCTCTTTTGGGCACATAAAGAAATTGCAGGAGGGGAGAGTGGATTTCAAAGCAACAAGTCTTTCACTTCTTCATTGTATCGTGGATGGAATCGTAGCAATTTTGTATCGCCTTGTTGAAGTTTTACTCCTGCATGTTAAAAGGAAATAGGAGATGCAATGTTTAGCAAAATGTGCCCCCCAAACTCAGGGCCGAACACCATGGTTTGGTCAGAGCCGAGAGAAGGTTTGGAGGGCATGGATAGAATGCAAAGGTAATGCAGGATCATAAAATGAGACAAAGAAGTATCCAAGGGTCGTCAAACAAGCATGAACCCGTGCGTTGAAGATCTTTTAGAAGACCTCATGTGCAGGGCTGTGCATGGGAGGATTGGTGATAAGGAAAGGAAGCATAAAGCAAGAGAAAACAAGCGTACTAACATAGAAACTTCATAGCAGAATATGTGCAAGAGAAGCAACATGAACATGAATGACATTTTGCTTTTGGCAGAATTGGAAGAAAGATTCAGGATCAATTCCTGGTCCCTAAGCACCAATTCAGCCTTGGAAATATGGCAAGCAAAAATTCGCATCATAATCAAGCATATCAAGCATGTTCAGCAAGCAACAGTAGCCTTTATGCATTGGTCATTTCAAATCCGACAATCATTCACATACATTGCATTTAAGCACTGCAGTTTCGGTACACCATCAGCATGTATCAATTTAGTTATAGGTTTCATCACATTACAACATGCATGAGTAAGATAAATTGGGCAAGAGCACAAAAATCGAGTTAGGCATAGACAGATAAGAGAAAAGCAACATTATACCTATGGCAGCCAGTATCTATCCAGCATGCATAATGGAATGGGTGATTCACCAGAATGGCAACCAGAAGTGAGCATTCAAAGGTTCTTAAATAATTTACAGCAAAACATAATGGGGTTCAAGTTTGGGAAACTAGTAGAGACCATAGCAAATTAGACAGACTCCAGCAAGTCCAATTGAAAAGCATGCTGAGTTAATCACAGGGGAGTCCAGGGCAATGCATACTCAGCAAGGGATCAACATCCTTTCTAAAAACAACATAACAACAACAATACAGCAGCATACAACACAAGCATTTACAAGAACAACCACATTTCAATCATAGTCTTCTTGCATGAGGCACTTAACAGGGCATAAAAGCATTCATTTTAGGAAGAACATTGCATTTAATTTGACACTTCCATGTGACAACAGAGCATGTTTCAATAAGGGAAAAGTCAATACCTAGGCCATGACTTGGGTGGCACACCTGGATTGGTGCCAGGGTGTATCAAATTGCCAAAGTCAGCAGGAGTAAAAGATCTTGTAAGAAAACGACACGTGGACAAACACATGGGCATAACAGAAAGAGTAAAAACCAAGAATATCATATTTCATGCACATAAATTAAAAAACCAGGAGCCGAACGGAACTAAGTGACTTGAGGAGGGACTGAAAGCTAAATAGTTCACAAGGGAGAGGTTCAGTACGATGGTAGTCACTATTCGCCAACTCAGCAAATTCCTTGAAACCCAGAAGAGACAGAAACCGCATAGGACAAGGAAAGGATGAAAATGAAATAAAAAAACTTACAAGAATGAAAAATAAACAAATTGGAGAGGATTGATAGGGAAATAGGTCACCAGGCATAAACCGCTTGGAAAGTGGTATCCAAGGAATCCAGGGACGCAAAACCATAAACCGCTGGAAAGGACGATGACTCATCCATTTCCAGCTAGCTAAAACGCGCCAATCTTATCCTCCAAAATGCCACCTGCACCAGATGAGGATGAAATTAGGAAATATCTGAGGAAAAATAAAAAAATCCAAAAAACTCAGAATAAAGAGGACCGTCGATTACGAGTTTGTACCTCTCATTTCTAGGCCTATAAATAGGTTCTTAGTCATCTCATGAGGAAGAGAGGGATTAGAAGGGGGAAAACTCTGTCAATTTGGAATTAGGGTTCATAGATCTCGAATTGGGGGTTTCATTTGAATTTAGGATTCCTAGAAATTGAAGCCGTAGAAGTGTTTAGAATGATTCAAAGGTGAACATATCTCAGTTTCAAGTAAGATCGATGGCTAGAATGGGAGATCTAGGCCACCTTTAGGTTCGGAAAAATAAAATCTTGGGACTTTCGGGTTTACAGTGGGTTTTTCTTCAAATTGAGGCCATAAAAGTGCGAGAAATGGGAAGAGCAAGTTGTGGTTGAGGATTGGGAGCAATTTCGCGGTGAGAATACGCCCTCACACGACGAAGGGATCTTCAGTGGCGGCGCTGAGATAGGGTTTGTGGTTCAGAAGGGAAAGAGCTGCAAGAAAGAGGAAGGGAAGAAGGCACTTTATAGTCCGTACAGACCAGGAACCAAAACGGCACCGCATCATCAAATACCGGTATAAATTTCTAACCCTAGTTCAATTCAGTCTTATACAATATATTTAAGTTATGATTAGTTTGATTAGGCCCGTAAATTTGTAAAGGCTCACACATAGGTCCCTAATTATGGAAAATTAAGCCAATTAAGCCATTGATTTAAAGCTTTGGAAAGAATTTAGTAATTCACTTTGCTAATTAGGTGGAAAAGTTAATAAATTTATGGAGAGATTACACTCATAACATGCATTTTAAATTCATAAATATTGTTGACATTATGCTCATTTGAGACAGTTAAATTGACACCGATGATGGAATAATTGGGTGAAATGTGACAATACTTGTCCATTTTAATCCTAATTTCCTAGGCTTGGGTATTAATTTGGGGGTCTTACCAATCAAGTGGAAGGCACCCAAATAATACCCCTCGTATAAATATTTGGGTAAAAAATGATGAAACCGGAATACATGCATCATATGCACAATTAAAGCTTTAATTCAGTGTGATTAAGGAAAGTTAAGAAAAGTAAATCTTAATTCAGTGAAATTAAGGAAAATTAAGAAAAATCAAGAGGAGTAAGCTTCAATCTAGTGTGATTAAGAGAAATTAAGAAAAGAAAAGTACAACCAAGGTCTTAATTTGGAAATCAAAAGGAGTAAAGTCTTAATTCAAGGCAATTAAGAAAAGTAAGCATAGTTGAGGACTTAATTCATAGATAAAAACAGTAGTCAAAAGACTTAATTCATAGAAATGAAGTAAAAACAGCAGTCAAAAGACTTAATTCATAGAAATTAAGTAAAAACAGTAGTCAAAAGACTTAATTCATAGAAATTAAGTAAAAACAGTAGGCAAAAGACTTAATTCATAGTAATTAAGTAAAAACATTAGAAGACTGACTTAATTTCAAGGAAATTAGGTAAAGATAGACTGACTTAATTTCAAGAAAATTAGATAAAGAAAGACTGACTTAATTTCAAGGAAGGAAATTAGGTAAAGATAGACTGACTTAATTTCAAGGAAGGAAATTAGGTAAAGATAGACTGACTTAATTTCAAGGAAATTAGGTAAAGATAGACTGACTTAATTTCAAGGAAGGAAATTAGGTAAAAATAGACTGACTTAATTTCAAGGAAATTAGGTAAAGAAAGACTGACTTAATTTCAAAGAAGGAAATTAGTTAATGAAAGACTGACTTAATTTCGAAGAAGGAAATTAGGTAAAGAAAGACTGACTTAATTTCAAGGAAGGAAATTAGGTAAAGATAGACTGACTTAATTTCAAGGAAGGAAATTAGGCAAAGAAAGACTTACTTAATTTCGAGGAAGGAAATTAGGTAAAGAATGACTGAGGCACATGCTTAATTTCAGGGAAGGGAATTAAGTAGAATAAAAGAACTTAATTCAGGGTAATTAAGTAGAGTTAATAAGCACTTAATTCAGGGTAATTAAGTAGAATAAAAGAACTCAATTCATGGTAATTAAGTAGAGTTAGTAAGTGGCTTAATTCAGGGTAATTAAGTAGAATAAAAGAACTTAATTCAGGGTGATTAAGTGGAGTTAATAAGTGGCTTAATTCAGGGTAATTAAGTAGAATAAAAGAACTTAATCTAAAAAGAGATTGAGTAAAACAATAAAAGGGCTTAATTTATAAAGATTAAGTCAATAAAAGAATGAAATAATGAGGCCTAATCTAAATAAAATTAAATCGAAATAAAAGAAATAGTAAATTGGCCTAATCCGGATAATTCAGTAAAGAAAACAAGTAACAATCTGGTCTAAACAATGAATCAACTAAGGCTAAGTATAAGTCACTTAAATTGGACCAAGATTATAAAATTGGGCGTGAAAAGACTAAGGCTTAAAAGGAATTAACCAACTATAGAAACCCATAGTTAGTTCTAGATCAGTCAGTGTTGTCATTTAGACGGGCGTCGTGGGGCTGCTAATCCTTCCCCACGCGTACCCGACTCCCGGACCGTAGACTCTGGGTGAGCAGACTTTATTAGGTTTAGTGTTACCTTCGCCAAGTTTAGGTTAATATTAAACTTAATAATTGGATAGGTGGCTAATCACACCTAGGTAAAAAAGATTAGTGGCGACTCCTCAGAAGAACCTTAATAGTTTCCCCCCAAGTCATTTAAAACGGCGGGGTCCGGTACCCCCGGACCTTAACGTTGCGACAGTAAGAGAAATGGGCTTTTGTGTGTGTGAAATATTTGTGACCCCATTTACCCAATATTTGTGTGTGTGTTTGGTTAGGCCAAGGAGATATATGTGTGAGTGAGATGAGGATTAGCCTAACCTTTGAGTGTGTTTGAGGAGGCTTTATGAATTTGGGCCCTCCCAATTTTGGCCCCTAACACCATCATCCAAAAAACAGACAGAAATAATAAATAAAGAAGAAAGTTTTCTTTTATAATGAAGAATGCCTTGAGCAGTCATCCAAAATTTTTGTCAAACTCATGAGATGCAGTACATGTGAGCCAAAACTTCCAATAGAGTCCTTCTCCGGTACTAAGAAACTCAAGCTCCGTTGCTAATTGCTTCATGAGTTTTCTACCTAGAGTCCTGCAAAATCTTCCATCAATTACATTTATATAGATATTATAACCTCCATAGGAGTTCCTCTGTAACGGTTGGAAGCCAGTCTAAAATCATTTCCCTAGGGAACCTCAAGCAGATGGGTCTGTTATCAACGCCTGCTGCTGCTGCTGCTGCAACCATATGCATAATAGATGTTATAGATAGATTAATACATACATGTATGCAGAATCTGATAATTGCAGGCTTTGTTCAAATAATTAGTAAATTTTAGTAATGAAGTAAGCATATCTATAACAGAATAGCACAGACAAAGAAGATTAACAGCATCTAACAACAGCCTACCAGCCTCAAGAAGTCTTCATGCTTCTTAGGCTTCAATTGATCAATCCAAAATATAGCACTAGATAATAAAAGATGATTACATAAATGTGCACATTAAATTCGAGTAAATGCCCAAATACCCCCCTGAAGTTGCACGAAAAGGAAAAATACCCCCTAAACTTTTTTTTTTGCCCTTTTGCCCCCTAACGTTACAAAATCAGGACAAATACCCCTGGCATAGACGGAACCGTTAAGTCCCCATCTCAAATGCTGATGTGGCTTAACGGAACCATTACGATTTTCCGTTAAGCATTAACGGTTATGTCCATACTTAATGGAAAATGTAATGGCCGAGGGTATTTGTCCTGATTTTGTAATGTTTAGGGGCAAAAGGGAAAAAAAAGAAGTTTAGGGGGGTATTTGTCCTTTTCGTGCAACTTCAGGGGGTATTTGGGCATTATGGTTCCCCTAGATCATGCCCATATCCTTGGATTTTGAAACTTGTAAGTCAATATTGAGCTCTAATTCTATCATTTCTTCCTTGTTTTTCTTCCCTTTAGTTAAGCACAGTATAGAAGTTATAACCTCTTCCCTGTAATTGTTTAGATCTTGTTGCTTTTACTGTATGGTCTCTTCCCTGTAATTGTTTAGATCTTGTTGCTTTTACTCTATTGTTCTATGGTGCTGGTAACATTCAGAATTCAACATATTTTTTAGTTGCTGGGAAGAGCCATTGAACTGGTTTTAAATGAGCGCAATAAACTGGTTTTAGATGAGCGCAATAAACTAGTATTATGGCTTCTGTGCGTATTTCAACTTTTTTGCTTTTTTACAAAATTTCCATTTCTTTAAGGGTGGAGTTATGCATCTAGCATCTGTAAGCTGATCAGTTATCTAAAATTTCAATTGAATTTGAAATGTGAGTTCAGCTTCAGTATATATACTTTTTTGAGTTTTGTAGACCTGCATCAACTTGTTTTAGGAATTGTTACGTTTGATTGTAAATATAATGGTATGATTGAATTATGTTTAAGAAGATGAAAGGAGATTCTTTAATTTGAACAAAATTTGTTGTGCAATGATAGCATTATATATTTTCTATTTCAGCATGCAAAGTTGTCCTTCAACTTCATCAACTTGTTCTGGGAACAGAAGTTAAGGAATATTTTTGAAGGTGTAAACAATCCTGTAAGTTCTATTATTCCTTAACTTCTGTTCTTATACATGTTGGGAATGAATTTGCTCTTCAGCAATCATCATTCGTCAAATTTTGGTTTTCTGATATTTTGCTAAAATGGGGTTACTCATGTAGTTCATTCTCTGCTGAAAAATGTATTAAAATTCTGATTTGTGCTGCTTGTATATTGCATTGCTTTTTCGTATTCAAGATATTGATAATTATGTTCTTCTACTTTTCTGATATTTCAGTAAGTACATACTATTTTTCAATAATTATGTGTTTGAAGTGACATATACTATTTTTCTTGCCGTGTTTTCAGGAGGAGGATCCCCAATAATTGCTAATATGCAGAATTCCAAGACAAGGTTAGCACTAAGGAGAATAAAGAGTCATTTACTTTGGTTTAATATTCCATATGCTGAAAACATACTAATTTTCACTATTTTTGGAGTTATTTTGATGATTTTTTACACAGATATGAGCAAAGTATTTTTGAGTGAAGATTTAAAGACTTGAAGTTCAAGATTGAAGATCAATTGGAGTCGATATAAAGACATGAAGATCATTGATGCAAGATTCCAAGGTGAAAGTACATGGATTGAGTTCAATTATGAAGAAATTATGTGCCCAAAAAAACTGTTGCCAAACATCCAATTCCTGCAATCTTTTCTTAGTTGGAGTAGGATTCTGTGCAGTCTCGGGTCTCGGTAAAACGGCCATAACTTTTAACTCAGACCTCCAAATGATGCGTGTGAATATGCGTTGAAAGAGAACTCCAAGAACTACAACTTTACTTTGAAGCTTGAAGCCTAGTTCTGCCATCTTCAATTCCGAAATTTCCCTCGAAGTTTCTGTACAGTTCCAGTTTTGGACCCAAGTCCGTTTTTCACTTAATTAAAGCTCAAGGAGAGTTCTAGACCAACTTGGAGACCAAGTTATAGTAAAATTCGACCTAAGGGTCATTTAAATCCTATCATAATTATGATTGGAGAGTTTTTAGGGTTATTTTCCCCTATAAATAGCCACCTTAGGTCTAGGTTTTCATGAATTATAGAATTATTAGAGTTGTTTGAAGATTTGGAGGATTGCTTGGAGACTAGCCGCCGGCCTCTTCCCCCTTTTCATCCATAGATAAGTTTTCTTTATATTTTTTTTGGATGTTCACTTAATTCATGAGTGAGTAATCCTTTTCTTTTCTCCAATGTAAATTGATCTCTTGACTTATATCATGGTGAGATTTTTCACTTATATATGAAGATTTGTTTGGGTATTTCTTATATCTCTGTTTGAATACTTGTTTTGATAAATGGAGTCGACACTAACTTGACAAATTAAGTTTACATTAGTTAAATTAAATTTAGAGAATTAATAACTCAAATTTAATTATTGGTAGCAATTGGAGGAAAATTAATAATTCTTCCAAGTGATTTAAGAATCAATAGATAATTTGATGTAATATTCTAATTGTTTGTTGTGCTTGTTCATAAATTATTAGTTCTTAATGTTTTGTTCTTAACAACTTTTAAGCCTTAGTTGGAAATTAATTGTTAAGAATAAAATGGATAATTTAAGCTGGAATAGAGAAACTTTATCTAATTTGGTAATTTAGGTTTGAATTCCAAACAAGTTATCCATAGTTTTCATAATCTCTTAATATCAATGATTCATGTTATCTTTGTCAATAGTGATATTAATTATATGTTGGAGGAATTTTTACCGTAATTGTTTTTCTTAACTTTCTTTATTGCTTTCTTAGTTAATTGTTATTGATTGTTTTGATTTAATTTAGTATTTTCAATTTTACTCTCAAAATTCTCTTTATTTGTTTGATTGTGTTTAAGCTAACTAATTAGAAAAAGAATATAATCCTATCTCTCTGTGGATTCGACCCCTACTTACCCTAACTATTTTACTTAGTAATTGTCGGAATTATTTCTATGATTTGTTGTCGATCGATCAACTTTTTAATGATGTTCTTATATGTATTCACATGATTGTAACTAATTTTTGTTTGGTTTTTGTTTACTGTAACAAACCCAAAGTTCTGAAGAGCAAAAAACTAGAAGGTTCAAATGCTATAATCAACTCAAAGCGAGCAATTCAACAGTTGTGTTGAGAACAACCTACTGTTCAAGGGGATTTAGCGGCAAATGGCGAACCCGTGGGTATTTTCTTAAAAAATACCCTTAACTATACAGCGTCGTTTAAACGCTGCAATATAGGGCCGTTTAAACGCCTCTATATATAATTTAATAATTTTTTTTAAAATACCCTTTCTATATAGAGGCGTTTAAACACCGCTATATATAATTTAATAAATTATTTTTGAAAAAATAAATGACTCTAAACTGTATAACAACGTTTAAACGCCTCTAAATGACGACGTTTAAACACCCCTATGCGGATAGCAGCATTTTCCATAAAGCGCCACAAAATTCGAGGCGGTTGTTATAACGGCGCTTTTGGTGGCGGCATTTTAAAAACTTGCCACATAAAGAAAAAAAAGCCCCAATGTCAACATTATCCAGTAGTGTTAGCAGACGACATATGTGGAGTTTGAGGGTTAATGTCTGTCCTTTAAGAAATAGTTTTGAATATTAAAAACAAAACTAATTAAAAAAATTGGTATGTGTCAACTTCTCAGCTTACTTGTGGACAATAGCGGAACTAAGGGGGAGCAGGGGCCAAACCCGCACCCCCCTCCGCCAACCCCAAACCGAAAATAGATATATATGTTAGTTTTTGCAATTATAATCGTAACAATAATAGTTTAACATTAAGTGGCCCATTGGCCCATTAGCAGCTCTTGTTTAGGTTTGATTTAAATTTGTCCAATATGTATTCATCGCTAGTGTCGCAACCTGTAGGACCGGGGGGGCCTGCCATTGACTTGGGGGATTACTATTACAACTATCGTTATAGGATTCGCCACTAATCGTTTTTACCTAGGTGTGATTAGACACCTATCAGGTTATTAAGTCTAATATTAATCTAAGCTCGGCAAAGCTAACACTAAACCTAATAAACGGTTTTCTAACCAGAGCCTACGGGTCCGGGAGTCGCTTACATTCGGGGAAGGATTAGCACCCCCGAAAACACCCGTCAAATAACGGTACCTCGAGTCTAAACTAGATCCCACGGGTGAAAACAGAAAGGTTGCTTTTATCCTGGTTTTGCATTAGAAAACAATGATTATAAGGAAAAAAGACTGAACGGGTTCTGAAACCTTTTATTGCCTAAGAACTTTTAGAAATTAAATCTAAAGACTGTAAAATAACCAAGCACCTTTTGTACAGAAAGTATGGACTTATATGAAATCAGGGCCTTTCATCGGGAAAGGGCGTTTGATCGGTCGTCAGCAATTATAAAAATAATCCCCGTGAAAACTAACTAAAGTAGATAGAGTAAGCAGGGGTCGATCCCATAGAAAAGGGTGAAGAACTTTATTCCCAAGAACAAATTCTTTACAAAAATTAGTTTTAAACAGAAAACTGGGGAATTTAAGAAAGCAATTAAATTAAGAACAAAGCAAAGTAAATTAAATCTAGATCTAAGCTTATTTATAAAGCAAACAATAATTAAAAGGCATACTTCTTCTCCAATGGTATGAATCAATCAGATTGACTATGGATCCTTGATTTAAAAGATGAATTCAGTGTCTTATTCTTGATGATAACTGATCTCAGAAACTGAACATGTATTTTAGATAAGAGGCCGGTCAAAGCTGCAGCTATCCCTTTTATTCCTTCAGCAATCAATTACTTTTTCAGGGCCTAAAGATCGCTTGAGAACAAAGCATTAAGAACAATTAATTTACACACACGCCTACAAGTAAAACCATACGAAGAGCAATTTCTCACCCCCTGATAGACAAACTCCCATTAGGCAGCGGTCAAACAAACCTAATTTGTTACAATAAATCAAACTCGGGGTCAAGCCTTATTTGATTAGTGGTAGATCCATCCAATTACGTCATTAGTGGCCACATAAATGAATAAAATTCAAGATCATAAAATAAAATAGGGATTTGTCTACTATCTATCAAGAACTTTACACTAAATTATAAGTATAGAAATCTCACCATAATCAATTGATTGAATTCACCAAAGGAAAAGAAGTATTAAGGGTTTAGCTACTCATGGATTTGGAAAAATCCATGAAAGGCATGAGAATACTTACAAGACTAGAGGGGATGAATTCTCCTCCTTGAAAACCCTAGGGATGCCGCACCTCTCTATTGTGAAGAGAGGGTGTCGACACACCTTCTTAAAACTAGAGATAAACTAAACTAAAGAAAGGTAGAAAAAAAGAATTATAAGTTATGTGTGTGTTCTCTTGAGTATGTGTGTGATTTCTGATACAGGAAGTGGCTATATATAGTGGACTAATTAGACTCCTCATTGACTTAGGAAAGGATCTAGGACGCTTCTAGGTCTAACTTGGACTCCAAGTTGGATTAAAAGTCTTCCTAGAGTAGAATCCAAGTTAAATTAGGATCCTGGAATTTTCTGGATTTCTGCAGAAACTTCAACAGCAAATTCGGACTTGAAGATGGCAGATATGGGATTTGCACTTTAAGGAAAGTTGTAGATCTCGGAATTAGCTTTCCAACGGCTACTCATGGGCTTAAAACGGATATCTGAGCAGAAAGTTATGGCCTTTCTACCAAGACTGCGCTGATTCCTACTACAAATAGGACTAGATCCGGGAAATTACGAGATTTGGATATTTTGGAGGGTTTATGTGGCACCAATTGGGATTTTAACTCCAATTGTGGACTTATATGGGCTGAGCATTATCCCATATAAAATATCCAAAAATCCTTAACTTCCGAGCTTCTTCTGGGCTTCGCTTCAATCCTTTGCAAATAAGCTCCAAATCTTCAATTCTTACTACTTGGAATAATTCTTCAGTGGTCTTCAAATCTTCAAAATATCTTCAAATACGAACTTCGAATCATCAAATCTTCATTCCAAATAGCTAAGTCTATATTTGAGTAAAAGTCACCAAAATAGCTCAACAAAGAGTGAAAAACAATAAGTTTTCACTTTTCTTGTCTTCAAGACCTAAAAACACAGATACTAGCAAAATAGGGTAAAAATACATATAAAAATAGCAAAAAGCATGGAAAAATAGCTATAAAAATAAAGTTTTTTTGAGCTCGATCAGCGTTTCAAGAACAAATGATAAAACTAACACCTTTCGTCTGGAAAGGACGTTTTTGGAAAAAAGAGAGAACATAACTTTCTGTCTGAAAAAGCAAGTCTCTGAAGCAAAACTAAACTGTTTTTTGTGAATTTTTTAAATTTACATTTTCCTTTAATCCTAAAAAGAGAAGAATGCATGAATGTGATCAGACCAAAGAATGCTTTTGTGCTAGATTTTGCCCTATAATGCTTACATTTGTGATTGTAGGTGTTAAAGAGGTAGATTGTGTAAATATGATGATTTAGATGCTTTTTGTAGCTATTTTGGTCGTTTTTAGGTACAAAGATTTTTCATGGACTTTCTATGAAGATTGGAGCCGATATGATCGTGATTGAAGAGCTTGAAGAGTCAATTTTATCATTATAAGATTGATTTTCAAGAGTTTGAAGCAAAAGAGCAAAGTTGAATTTCAAGGCAAGAATACATGTCAAGAGGCGTCGTAGCACTGGAGCACATGGGCAACGAGGCAAACCACATGGGGCGCCAAGCATGACGCATGGGCGCCCAACGCCAATCGGGAGCGTCACCCAGCACCCATATGGACGTAGGCGACCTGGGGCCTGAGGCCAACACCCTGGGCGCACAAGCCCACATGGGCTCCCAGGGGGAGTCGGGGTCTGATCGGTGGTTGATCAAATCACAAGATAATTCCCCACAAACCAATAACTACTAGTTAGGCCAAGTAGGGGTTGAATCCACAGGGAGAGAGGATAATTCCTTCACTAATCAATTATGTTAAAAGAGTAATTTGAAAGAAGAGGTTTTGGTAATTTTAAATTAAAACTAACAACTAAATTCAAAGCAAATTAAATTAAGTAATCAACTATGTAAAACAACCTCCAATATAGAATCTATTTCACCCTTGACAAGATTAACATGGATCATCGACACAAAACATGGATTTGATATTAATTGTCAATCAATCAAGCATCATAAATTATTCCAAAGTAGTATATATCCTAAGACGTAGGCTTAAGCTTTCCTTAGAACAAAATAATCTCCCTAACATCTTAAACAACTCCACTTGAATAATTGGTATAGGAACAGACGTGATGCTAATTCCAACATGCTAAGAAGATTAACCCGCAACTCGCTGACAATTAACCTCTAATGTTATAATATATGGTTTCAGCCCTTCTTATAACAAGCATTAGGTTTTATTAATCCACATGCATGATAAATCAATACCAAACTTGCCTACGTCAATTTCCATCTCGACCTAAAGATTTCAACAAGGTTTGATATCCCATTGAACCTAGGACTCCTAGAGTTACAATTGTTACTTGGACCAATTTAGCTTGACTCAAGCTACTTGAATCTAACTTTAGAATTCATATTATCAAGATAAGTAGGCCTCCAAATCCATCAAAATATAAATACATAAATTGAAGTATAGAGATAAGAAACATATTCAAGTGGAAATCAAATTATTAAGAACAAAAGTCTCCCCATAAATTAAATGTCAAGAGATCAATAAGATTCTACATTGGAGAAATAAAAGATTAGCTACTCATGAATTGAGTAGCCATCAAAAGGAATAGAAAAACCTAAGTATGGCCGGCGGCTCCTTGCTCCAATCTTCAACAAAAATCGCCAACTCCCTTTTCTAGAGAGAATAGGTAGCTATTTATACTAGAGACTTAGGGCTAACTTAACCTAGGACAAGATAGTAATTTAAGCACATTAAACCACCTTTAATTGGGTTTAAAGTCGTCCTCCATGTCTGGGCTATCCCTTAGTACCGAATTAGGGTTTATCAAATCATCTTGGGCTTTCCAAAGTCCAGCACGTCTGCAGAAACTTCAGGGGCATCTTCGTCCACCATAACAGCAAAACTGGGCTTTGACCAAACACGAAAGTTGTAGATCTTGAAGTCAGCTTTCCAACGACTACTCATACGCCTCAAACGGAGCTCTGGATCAAAAGTTATGGCCAAAATGCAGAAAGGTCGCCAAATCTGGAAACAAGTGAAGAGGCTTCAAGGTGAAGCCACGCATGGTGGCATGCTTGGCGCGCGAATGGTGGCATGCTTGGCGCGCGCATGGCTGCATCCCGACTCCCCCTGGGCGCATATGTAGATGGCTTGTGCGCCCAGGGCGTTAGCCTCAGCCCCCATGTCGCAAGCGCCCATGTGCTTGCTGGTGGCATGTGTCGACTAGCGCTGGGCGCCCATGTGCTATGCTTGGCGCCCCATGTGGTTTGCCTCGCGATCCATGTTGATCGGACCAAAATTATGCATCTTTTTATGGTCATTTTCCTATGCTTTTAGGGTATTTTTTATGCTTGATTATGCCTTATATTTGGTATATTTGTGTTTATAGGTGTTAAAGTGAAGAAAAGTGCAAAATTACTATTTTTGTATCTTTTTGGAGCCTTTTTGGATGATTATTTACACAAATATTTTCCAAGGACATTTTGGATGAAGAATAGAGCCAACATGATCGTGATTGAAGAGCTTGAAGAGTCAATTTTATCATCATAAGATTGATTTTCAAGAGTTTGAAGCAAAGGACCAAAGTTGAATTTCAAGGCAAGAAAACATGTCAAGATGTGTCAAAGCACTGGAGTACATGGGTCGCAAGGCAAACCACATGGGCTCCCAGCTAGTCGAGACATGCTACCAGCAAGCACATGGGCGCTGGCGACATGGGGGCTGAGAGCAACGCCCTGGACGCATAGGCCATCCACATGGGCGCCCAGGGGGAGTCGGGGCCAGCACAAGCGCGCTCCACCCAGCCATCATGCGTGTCTTCACCTTGAAGCTTCTCCAATTGTTTCCATATTTGGCGACCTTTCTGTATTTTGGCCATAACTTTTGATCCAGAGCTCCGTTTGAGGCGTATGAGTAGCCTTTGGAAAGCTAACTCCAAGATCTACAACTTTCGTGTTTTGGTCGAAGCCCAGTTTTGCCGTTTTCGTGGACAAAAATGCCCCTGAAATCAGCGGACAGAAACTGTCCTGGGCCTTTTATGCGGGATTGATCCAATTAAGCCCAAATTATTATTTGGACTAGTTTGAAGACTTGGAGAGCAGCCCAGCACGTCCTTAGGGTTTATTTAGGTCTAAATTAAACCTAAGCCACCCTCTATAAATACCCTCTTAAGTCTAAAACCCTAGCCAACTTTTGGAGAGGAACCTAGCATATCATACATCTTTTCTCTAGGTTTTTGCGCCGTCAAGGAGAGGAAGGAGGCAGCGGCCTCCAAGTATTGTAAGTCTCTCATGGATTGCTTGCAATCCATGAGTAGCTAAACTTTTATACTTCTTTTCCTTAGGTACTTTTGATCAATGAATTATTGGTGAGACTTTTGTTCTTAATAATTTGAGTTTTTTTCCGTTTGAATATGTTTCTTATCTCTATGCTTCATCTTATGTGTTCATACTTTGATTGATTTGGTGTACAACATATCTTGAGATTTATGAATGCTATAGTTAGATTCAAGTAGCTTGAGTCAAGCTAAAGTTGGTCCAAGTAACAATTGAATGCTAGGAGTCCTAGGTTCAATGGGATACCAAACCTTGTCGAAATATTTAGGCCGAGATGGAAATTGACGTAGGCAAGTTTGGTATTGATTTATCATGCATGTGGATAAGTTAAGCTTAATGCGTGTTTTAAGGTTTGATAGACCCGCAATTTGAACATTTGTAATTAATTGTCAGCGAGATGCGGATTAATTTTCATAGCATGTTGGAAGAGCATTACGTCTGTTCCTATACCAATTATTCAAATGGAGTTGTTTAAGATATTAAGAGGATTACTTTGTTTCAATGAAAGTTGATGTCTACGTCTTAGGCTATATACCGATTTGGAGTAATTTATGATTCTTAATTGATTGCAATCTAAGCCAAATTTATGTTTAGTGTCCATGATCCATGATTCACTTGATCAAAGTAGTTAGAAGTATGTTTTTATTCATTGTTTTTCTCAAACTCTCTATTTTACATCTTTAGTTTAGATTTCTTTAATTGTTTTCTAGTTTAATTAATCTATTTTGAAAAACCCAAAAATATCTTTTCTAGGTTAGATTTTCTTTTGTAAGATTTAACTTTGATTCATACCTTCCCTGTGGATTCGACCCCTACTTGCCTTAGCTAAGTAGTTTTATCTATTTGTTATTGGTTTGTGGGGAATTTATCTTGTGATTTGATCAACGACCGATCACAATTTTGGCGCCGTTGCGGGGGAAGGTTTACGTAATTGAAGGCAAATTATTACTTAAGAGTTTCTTACCTTTATCTTTTATATTTTTCGTTATTTTTCTTTTCAATTTTTAGTTTAGTTAATTTTTCTTTACCCTAAAATAACAACAATAGGACTTTGAGGGAACTTGCTGCCCCAAATGTGACTACACAGCGCTTAGCAATTCAAAACCCAACCAATGAAGAAAATTTTGAGATCAAGTCTGGATTCATTCATTTATTGCCAAAATTTCATGGTATGCCTGGAGAACATCAACATCGACATCTCACAGATTTTCAAATTGTTTGTTCATCCATGAAGATGCAAGGTATCTCTGAGGAGCAATTCAAATTTAGAACTTTTCCTTTTACCCTTATGGATCGTGCAAAGGATTGGTTGTACACCATGCCTAGTGGTTCAATCACTTCTTGGACGAGCCTTAAGAAATTGTTTTTGGAAAAATTCTTTCCTGTTCATAAAGCCTCAAGCATTCGAAAGGAGATAAGTGGAATTAAGCAATCCCAAGGCGAGACTATGTACGAGTTTTGGGAACGTTTCAAGAGGTTGTGCTCAAGTTGTCCAAATCATCAAATTCCTCAACAATTGCTTATTCAGTATTTCTATGAAGGTTTACTTTCATTTGATAGATCTTCCATAGATTCTGCAAGTGGAGGGGCTTTCATCGACAAGACTCCCACCAATGCTTGGACTTTGATCGAGAACATGGCCGCCAACACACAACAATTTGGTACTCGAGAGAGTTGTGCACAAAGAGATGGAAACATTAGGAAGATCAATGAAGTCTCAACCCATTCCTCTACATTGGAGCAACGAATTGAAGAAGAAAATCAACAAATCGCTTTGCTCACTGATTTGGTCAAATCGAACTTATCAAGTGTTCAAAAGGTTTGTGGGATTTGTTCATTAGGACATCACACGGACAAGTGTCCAAAGTTGGTCGAAGATGATGTTGAAGAAGTCAATGCTCTAGGAATGCAAGAGGGATTTCAAAGGAAGCAAGAGCCATTTCCAAGAAGCTACAATTCTTATGGGAACCAAGGTGCTTATCAAGCAAGGCCGAACAACTATCCAAGGCAATCTTCACACTATTCTGACGGAATGCAACAAATGAGAGAGACCATGGAGATCATCAAGAAACAATTAGGTCAATTGGCAAGTGATGTGAGTGAGCTCAAAGCACAAGGCCAAAACAAGATCCCATCTCAATCAAAAGTGCCCCCTAAGGAGAATGTGAATGCTATTACCTTGAGAAGTGGAAAAGAGTTGGAAGAACCATATCCAACTAAGTCTACAATGGATGAAAAGACAAGCAAGAAAGAAGAAGAATTGCATGTGCTAGCAAAGGAGATCAAAATTGAAGATGATGAACCCATCATTCTTGAATTTGTCAAGGATGATGGAGAAGCAAAGGAAACTTCTGTGGTCAAGCCCAAATTGGATTCAAAGAAGGAACCTTTTCCAACCAAGTCAAGGAAATCAATGAAAGAAGATGAAGATCAAGACATCTTGGATATTTTTCGAAAGGTCGAGGTCAACATCCCACTTCTTGATGCAATTCAACAAGTACCAAGGTATGCAAGGCTTCTTAAGCAATTGTGTACAAACAAGAAAAGGTTGCAAGGTAAGTTGAATGTTGCAGCAACAGTTTCTGCTGTTTTGCAAAGACATTTACCTCCAAAATGCAAGGATCCTAGTATGTTTTCAATTACTTGTTCAATTGGAAATACTATCATTGATAATGCTATGCTTGACTTAGGAGCATCTTTAAGTGTCATGCCTTATTCTTTCTATCAAACTTTAAAAATTGGTCCTTTAAAATACACTGATGTTGTTCTTCAATTGGCCGATGGATATTTGGTACATATTGATTAAAGTTCAATATTTAATTTTTCCTATTGACATTTTTGTTATGGAAATGGAAGGAGAAATTACAAAGGATCAATGCCCTTTTTTGTTAGGAAGGCCTTTCCTAAGGACTTCTCACACCAAAATCGATGTTTTTGATGGCTCATTGACGATGGAGTTTGATGGTGATGTAATTCATCCCAAACTTTCATCAAATTTATCTTTGAAAACTAATGATTTTGTTTGTGTAGTGGAAAAGTGGGTAAAGAAAGAGTTAGGTACAACATCTTCAACCATGACAAGTGAGCAACTTTCAAAGGGGAGGCAAAGGATTACAACTTTTCGACAACGCAAAGATGAGAATTTACACCTAGCTTGGGAGAGATTCAAGAAACTTTGTGCTGATTGCCCTCAATATGGCATTTCACAACAAGTTTTGATCGAGTGCTTCTATCAAGGATTAGAAGTCGATGATCAACTTCTTGTGGATAGCATCAACAACATACCCTTGTTCGATAGGACTGTGAAGGACGCATATGAAGCATTGGAAGCGTTGACTTAAGCAATTGCACCTCCAAGTTGGATCAAGAAGAAAAACAAAGAGAAGCTTGGAGAAAGAGGCAAAATTTCCAACAACACGGGTGAAGAAATCAACAAGGAATTGAAGGAAGCTCGAGAGAAGTTACTCAAGATTGATGGAGCTATAATTGAACTTTTCAAAGCCATGAGTGACACTCTCAACATCACCGTGAAACTTTTGAAGGAGCACACTCAACGTTCCTTCACCAATGGAGAATAGTCCACGAGGATGTCTAGCCAAAGACATTAAATGAAGGCGCTAATTGGGAGGCAACCCAATACACTAACATCTATCTTTTCATTTAAATTTTCTTTTTCTTAGTTATAGGTCATTTTGCATTTTCAACTCAAGGGAATCAATCACGCAATGGAGACAAGGAAAGGAAGCACACATGAAGAGCAATTGGAGCTTACACTTTGCAAAAATAGAGAAGCTTTCTTGAACTTTAATCTCATTTAATTTCCTATGTTTGATTGATGATTGATGCATATCAATTAATTTTCTTGAATTGAATGTTTTTCCATGCATATTATCATTGTACAATTATTTCATGCATCTCATACATATAGACTCTTAAGTGATAAGGAAAAAAAGTCAATCTTTTGATGGTTATCAAGTGGAATTTTTGGTGAAAATCAAGTGCTTTTGGATTGAAGAAATTGGGGAAATTTATAAGATTTTTGAATGGTAATTGAGTTGAAGTTGGAATTGAGTTTGGAAGCAAAAATTGGAAGTTGGAAGCAAAAAGGGACCAAGCCCGACTCCAGCTGGGGCCCCATGCCGTAAGCCTGGGCACCCAGCTGGAAAGCCCCAGCACCTAGCCGCAAGGGCCTGTGCTGGAGGCCGACGCTGGCTGTGCGCCCAGGCGCTTTGCCTGCGCACCCAGCCGGTTTGCCTGGGCACCCATGTGCCCTGGGCTATGCGCGGACAACACCCATGACAAGCACCCATGCCATGCCGATGCCACCCAACTCACTATACCCATCACCCATCTCAAACACTATAAATACCGCCCAACACCCACTTCAAATCCTTCAACACCCACCTTCATCCAAAACCCACTTAATTTTCTTTTCTCTTGCCTACATTCACATATTCACTCACTTTAATTTTCAAATTTCACTACTTCATCACTTACAAATCATTTCTTTCATCTTTTTATCACCTTAAACACTTACCCATTTGATTATTCAACACTTTTTCCATCAAATTCATCAATTTTTCAAATTATCAAGTTTTGGGAAAGTGGTTGTTTTCTTTGGATTCTTGTTTGGAGTGATTAGAAAGGAGATAAGAGATAGTTTGGAAGTTGATTGGAGCATTTTAGAGCATTGGGAGTACTACATTAGATTTTAAAGAAAGATTTTTCAAGAAACCCTACAAGGTAACCTAGTGCCCACCAAGTGTTCGAGAAAATGTCAAGCAGAGTGAGAGCAAGAGCATCAACATCTCAAGCCGCACCTATTGAGGAGGAAACCACCATACAACCTTACCTTAGTGTGTCGCCACCCATATTTGTTGATAGTGAATGTCAAGAGTGGTATGAAGCAAGGTATAACAACTCTTTCATTATAGAAAAAGTACTTCCAACTAACATTGATCAAGAACTTGGAGTTAGTCCATTATTTGTCAATAGAGGTTGGGGATCACTTCTTCAAGTAGATGGATACTACTATCCCAATTTGGTGAAACAATTTTATGCCAACATGGACAAGGGGCGTGATGGTTATTGCTACACCATCAACACAATGGTTAAAGGTAAGTACATTGTAGTTGATGAGGAATATCTATGCCGTTTACTTGATTTGAACAATGAGGGTAGTATGTTCTATTTTACTTATGTTAATGGAGAGCAAAGGACCGCCACCGAGAGTACATTGAAAAGGGATGGTGCTTTAAGGAGGATTGACATTCCTCTTGGTATGGATAACCAAGGGAGTAGAGAGCTAAGAATCAAGTACATGGAACCAAGGGATAGACTTGTGTGTTACTTATTACATCATAGCGTCATTCCTAGGAGTAGTAACAAGCATAAGCTTTGCATTGAAGACTTCTATGTTGTAGACAAGCTTTGCCATGGATTAGGACATTGTAATGGAATACCAATGACATTGTGGGAAGTAGTTCATTCTTCACATGAAGATAAGGCATTTGTTTTTCCATTGTTGATTAGCAAGATTTTGGTCAATGAAGAAATTGAAGTCGATGGTGAGTATTGCTTCAACAATGAAGACAATGTCATTGATGTGAATTGTTTAAGTCATTTGGGTTTAAGGAGGAGAGTTGTTGCCAATGAGGTACATTGGTCCAATGTGCAAAGAAGAACTTATGCACAAGGACTTGAACAATCACAAGGGACAAGACAACTATCCTTGGAAGTTGATGAAGAAAATTTCCAAGAGCTTCCTATGAGAGAATTTCAACAACTTATGGTTCGAGAGATGAGACAACATAGGAGTGAAATGAGAGCTTACATGGAGAGAATTGAGGACACCCTACGTGATTCCATGGGTCAAAGGAGATCAAGGAGAGGCCATTAATTCTTATCCTTAGGATGTCATATGTTATGAACTCTTTTATGTTTTGCATTTTTATCATGACATTGCATGCATTTGTATTTGTATTTGTTTTATTTGGATCTTATGTAAGACTTATGTGTTTGAATGCTATGATTGATATGTTTAGATTAATTTGCTCAAGATTGGATGCATACTTTCTAAGTGAATTAATTCTTGCATGTGTTCAATTAATTGGATTACCCCATTTATTGTGATTTCATTGCTAGTAGTAAGTTTGCTTGATTTATTAAATTGTGTCGACACTTACTCACTTTCTAGATCGAGTCTTACTTGTGCACTTCATTTTTCCAAAAGTTTTCAAAACAACACGTTTTGAAATTTTTTGTCAAAATACTAGCACATCACACATTGAGGACAATGTGTCTTTTAAGTGTGGGGGGAAGAAATAGTCTATTTTCAAGATCCTATTTTCTTTTCTATCTTATTGATTAGAGACAAATTTTTCAAATATTTTCTAGTAAATTTTGGTTTAATTTCCATGAGTATAGTCTTTTATAATATTATTTAGTTTGAATACATTGAAAATATTTTCCAAATTTTCTTATGTATAATTTCATTCTTTGATTGAGAAGTGTGATTAATAAGGTTTTTCATACCCAAAAATGGTTTGACAAGTGCATTACTTCTAGAACTTGTGTTAAATCTTGTGTACATTTATAGAAGAATGTCATGGATATGTCAAAGACTAAGCGTGGGGGTATGAAGGGTAGTTAAAATCTTTTTTAAAAACAGAAGTGTTTTCATGTTAAGAGGAGAAGAGATATTTTCTTGCTTAATAAAAAAAATAAAATAAAAAATATTAATAAATCCATTGTTGTCACTCATTTCTTTAACAAAAGGAGTTAGTAACCCTTGGAAAGAGGATAAGAGGCATGGAAAGCGGAAATATTGTCCCTCTTGTAAAAATGAGTGTTAGTAACCTAAAATAAAGGGAGCTAGTAGCCCCAAATCATGGACACTTCTAAGGTTAGTAACCTTGCTTAGAAATGTTGGGCTATTTCTTTTAAACCCCATCTTAATTTTTGATTAATATCCATGATATTACTTTCTCTTTCGAAATTGATGAAAATGCAAGCTTATGGTAAGTTTTCCTTGTCAAATTCACCCAAGGTATGTTAATCTTAGAACTTACATTATTAATTGGAATGGTTTTGTGCATAGTTGATTTGAATCTTATGGTCTTTGTATTCTTACTAACTTATATTGCATTTGACTAGAAAATGTAGATTAAATTCTTAATTTGTTAGTACTTTGTTTTCTAAAATTTGATATCTCTAGTTAATGTTACATAATGTTTGTGGGTATCGTTCTAGTTAAGTAAACCCTCAGGAGACTATAACTCCTCCTTTATAGACGTATAGAGGTTTAAAGGCTTGTGTCACATGCTAAGTGCCACCGTACACCTACGAAAGTGGAATCAATATGTTGTTTAGTTTAGGACTAACATTTTTTGTTTTCTTAGGATTTACCTTAGTTTGCTAGGGACTAGCAAAGCTTAAGTGTGGGGGAAATATGATCGGACCAAAATTATGCATCTTATTATGGTCATTTTCCTATGCTTTTAGGGTATTTTATGCTTGATTATGCCTTATATTTGGTATATTTGTGTTTATAGGTGTTAAAGTGAAGAAAAGTGCAAAATCACCATTTTTGTATCTTTTTGGAGTCTTTTTGGATGATTATTTACACAAATATTTTCCAAGGACATTTTGGATGAAGAATGGAGCCAACATGATCGTGATTGAAGAGCTTGAAGAGTCAATTTTATCATCATAAGATTGATTTTCAAGATGTGTCAAAACACTGGAGTACATGGGTCGCGAGGCAAACCACATGGGGCGCCAAGCATAGCACATGGGCGCCCAGCGCTAGTCGAGACCTGCCACCAGCAAGCACATGGGCGCTGGCGACTGGGGGCTGAGAGCAACGCCCTGGGCGCATAGGCCATCCACATGGGCGCCCAGGGGGAGTCGGGGCCAGCACAAGCGCGCACCACCCAGCCATCATGCGTGTCTTCACCTTGAAGCTTCTCCAATTGTTTCCATATTTGGCGACCTTTCTGTATTTTGACCATAACTTTTGATCCAGAGCTCCGTTTGAGGCGTATGAGTAGCCTTTGGAAAGCTAACTCCAAGATCTACAACTTTCGTGTTTTGGTCGAAGCCCAGTTTGCCGTTTTCGTGGACAAAAATGCCCCTG
>AWWV01009988.1:0-21643 GCA_001974805.1 Corchorus capsularis | reverse complement strand
TGGTAAATAAAAATGTCATCTTTGGGTAAAAGATTGAATCTTTAGAGTAATTAGTAAATAAAGATTTAACCTTTGAATAAAAGATTTGGATTTTTAAGTAATTGGTAAATAAAAGTGTTGTCTTTGGGTAAAAGATTGAATCTTTAGAGTCATTAGTAAATAAAGCTTTAACATTTGAATAAAAGATTGAATTTTTAAGTAATTAGTAAGTAAAATGTCACCTTTGAATTAGAAGTTTAAACTTTTTAGATCATTAGTAAATAAATTGATTAGTTTTTGAAAGAAAAATGTTTGGAAGGATAGATTAAAGTAAGATAAGATTCAGTGAAATTTAAAACTTAAGTATGTGTTAATCAAGTTTAAACCTTTTAACTTTGTGGATTTGATCATTATGTTCATTTATTTGGTCTTTGTTTTTGTTATTTTTGGGTCTCCATATTTGTTTAGGTGAAGCCATTCCACATGATTGAGTATGTTGACATGTTGTATTCCCATTATATTTGAGCCTTGCGCTTGTATAGTATTTGAGGTTTAGAAATCTAGCTATCTTAATCCGGCCTAAGTTTAAAAAATCAAGGGCTTTGAATTTAGTATTAGTTGCATTGTGCATCCATTATCTAAATTCTGAGATTGTATTGTTGTTGCCATGATCATAAGACTGAATTAAAATGACTCCCGTGAAGGGAAAGGTAGGGCGGCTCATTCATGCGTGTCTGAGTTTGCTTGACTTCTCCCGGAGGCTTGGAAATTTCCGGAGGTTGTTTACCATTTATTGGGAGGCGGCCGAAGGTGTTCCTCGTATAATTAATGGGTAATTAAGTTTAAAAAGAATTTCATTCATCATATGCATCCACGCATTCAAGAATCTGGTATATTCATAAATTAAGAATTATTAAGGAGAAATCTAAAAAGTAAAAAGAGATTAATCAGTAAAGAGTAATAGTAATCAGTAAATCAGTAATTAAGTAATTAAGTAAAAAGAGATTAATCAGAGTCAAAGTAATAGTAATCAGTAAATCGATAATTAAGAGTTAAAATGATCAATAATTAAGAGTTGAGTGGTTAATTAGTAAATTGATGATCAAAAAGGGAGTAAAATTAGTAATCAGTAATTGAGAAAGGAAGCAAAAGGGACTAATAAGTAAGTTAAGAAGAGATTGATAATTAAAGTGGTAATTGAGATTCAAAGTAAGAGAGTAGAAGAATAGCATGCAATCAGTAAAAAGTAAAAAGGTATCTGAAAGGGTAAAATGGTAATTAGTAAAGAGTAAAATAGTAATCAGTAAAAATTAAGAAGGTAATCAACAAGAGTAAAATAGTAGTCAGTAAAATGTAAATAGTAATCAGTAAAAAAGTAATAAGTAAGAAGTAAAAGGAGATCGGTAAGAGTAAAAAGGTGATCAGTAAAGAGTAAAAAGCTAATCAGCAAGAAGTAAAAAGGTAATCAGTAAAAAGCAAAAGGCAATCAGTAAAAAGTAAAAGAGTAATCAGTAAAAAAGGAGCAGAAAATAGTAATCAGTAAAAGAGTAAAATGGTAATCAGTAAAAAGTAAGAAGGTAATTAACAAGAGTAAAATAGTAATCAGTACAAAGTAAAGAATAATACAGTAAAATAGTGATGCTAATCAGTAATTCAGTAAAAGGTGAGTAAAGTATGAAAAAGGTAAAGAATGATAGTCAAACAAGGAAAATGAATAAAAGAAGAAAAGTCAGTTTTAAGAAAGAATAAAAAAAAGAGAGAGTTTAAAGGCATGAAAATATAGTAGCGACCGATAATAGAAACCCATAATTAAGTCTAAACTAGTCAGTGCCGTCTTTTGACGGGCGTCGTGGGGGTGCTAATCCTTCCCTACGCGTACCCGACTCCCGAACCTTTAGGACTCTGGTTAGAAGACCGTTTATTAGGTTTAGTGTTACCTTCGCCAAGCTTAGGTTAACATTAGGCTTAATAATCTGATAGGTGGCTAATCACACCTAGGTTAAAAAAGATTAGTGGCGACTCCCTTAGTTTTTAGTTCTTTAAGTCGTTAAACGGTAGGGTTCGGTACCCCCCGGACCTGGACGTTGCGACATGAGTACCTTTATCACTAATGAGGGCTCTTGGAATTCCAAATCGGTGGAGGATGTTGCTCTTCAAGAATTTAACCACAGTCTTTGCATCATCCTTTTCTGTTGCAATAGCTTCAACCCACTTGGAGACATAATCCACAGCTAACAAAATGTACACTTTCTTACCAGAGGAAGGGAATGGTCCCATGAAGTCTATTCCCCAAACATCAAATATCTCCACCACGAAGATGGGATTTTGAATCATTTGATGTCTCTTGGAAATGTTCCCCATCTTTTGGCATTCTGGGCATGTCTTGCAAAACTCATAAGAATCTCGAAAAATTTTTGGCCAGTAGAATCCACTATCCAAAATCTTCCTTGCGGTTTTCTTATGTCCAAAATGACCTCCACATGCATAAGTATGGCAGTACTTCAAGACTGATTGAATTTCTTCATCAGGAATGCAGCGCCTTATCAATTGATCAGATCCATATCTCCATAGATGTGGCTCATCCCAAAAATAGTGTTTAGCATCACTCACGATCTTGGCTTTAACTCCTCTGCTTGCATCTGGGGGTAGCTTTCTTGTTACCAAAAAGTTTGCAATGTTGGCATACCAAGGTATATGGGAAATAGCAAATAATTGCTCATAAGGTAGTGCTTCATTGAGTACAATGTCTTCCTCCTTACCTTCAATTCTACTTAGATGATCAGCCACTACATTCTCGACTCCTTTCTTGTCTTTAATTTCCAAGTCGAACTCTTGAAAAAGCAAAAGCCAACGCATGAGTCTAGCCTTGGTTTCTTTCTTGGCCATGAGATATCGAAGTGCAGCATGATCTGAATAAATTGTCACCCTTGATCCCAAGATGTATGACCGAAATTTCTCTAAGGCAAAAACAACGGCAAGCATCTCTTTCTCAGTGGTTGTGTAGTTTTTCTGAGCAGAATCCAAAGTTCTTGAAGCATAGTAGACGACATGAGGTATCTTATCTACTCTTTGACCTAAAATAGCTCCAAGTGCGACATCACTTGCATCACACATGATTTCAAAAGGTAGATTCCAATCAGGTGGTTTTACAATTGGAGTAGTAGTGAGGGCAATCTTCAACTTATCAAATGCTTCCTTGCAATCTTCTCCAAACTCAAATTCAACATCTTTCTGAAGTAAACGACACATTGGTGCATATATCTTCGAGAAATCCTTGATGAATCTTCTATAAAAACCGGCATGACCTAAGAATGAGCGTATATCTCGAACACAAGTAGGGTAAGGCAAATTCTGAATGACATCAATCTTTGCTTTATCTACTTGTAATCCATCCCTAGAAACCACATGACCTAGTATTATACCTTGTTCGGCCATAAAATGGCATTTCTCAGCATTTAGTACTAAATTGGTCTCCACACATCTTTTTAGCACAAGCTCTAAGTTATGTAGGCACCTATGAAAATCATCTCCATAAACGGTAAAGTCATCCATAAATACCTCCATAACTTCTCCTTGGTAGTCTTGAAAGATGCTCATCATACACCTTTGAAATGTTGCAGGGGCATTGCACAAACCAAAGGGCATTCGAGTATAGGCAAACGTACCATAGGGACATGTTAATGTTGTCTTTTCTTGGTCTTCTTGGGCAATTGGTATTTGAAAGTATCCT
This sequence comes from Corchorus capsularis, assembly GCA_001974805.1. NCBI lineage: Eukaryota > Viridiplantae > Streptophyta > Magnoliopsida > Malvales > Malvaceae > Corchorus > Corchorus capsularis. The sequence goes on along the minus strand of AWWV01009988.1, from coordinate 17,934 downwards.
GAGTAACCATCCAAAAAGCAGTAGTAAGCACGACAAGCTAGTCTTTCCAACATTTGATCCATGAAAGGGAGTGGAAAATGATCCTTCCTTGTAGTAGAGTTTAGCTTCCTATAATCGATGCACACTCTCCATCCCTTTTGAAGTCTTTGAGGAACTAGTTCTCCATTCTTATTTTCCACAACAGTGAATCCAGATTTCTTGGGTACTACTTGGACAGGGCTAACCCACTTGCTATCTGAAATAGCGTAAATGAGCCCAGCTCCTAGTAGTTTAAGAACTTCTTCCTTGACTACTTCATTCAAATTTGGATTTAACCTTCTTTGTGGTTGCCTCACTGGAACAGCATCGTCTTCCAAACGAATCCTATGCATGCAAACAGAAGGACTAATCCCCTTGATATCAGCAATCGTCCATCCCAAAGCTTCTCTGTACTTCTTCAAGACTCTGATTAACTCCTCCTCTTAATCTTGAGTCAATTTGCTTGAGATGATGGCAGGGAGTGTTTCCTTGTCTCCAAGAAAAACATACTTCAAATCTTCAGGCAATGGCTTCAATTTAACTTCTGGAGGCTTAACAATAGAGGGTGGAGGTACTTCCTTGGGTTCCAGCCGAATGTAAGAAACTGTTTCCTTCTTGTTTGGGAATTTCTTCAAGTCACCAATGGTATCTATCACTTCATCCATCAAATTCATCTTGACTTCTTTGACCTCACTCTCGTACAAGCTATTTGTGACTACTGTCTCTAATTCATCTTCTTTGTTGAGTGAATTAACCTGTTCAACAAGAAGATCAACTTCATCAGTAGCACGCATAGTTTGTTCTTTAATAGGGTATTCATATCTTTATACATATCAAACTTAATTACTTCCCTATCAAATTCGAGGCTGAGGATTCCATCATGAACATCGATCTTGGTCCTTGTAGTGGTTAAGAAAGGTCTTCCCAATAACAATGGTGTATCAGAAGAATCGGCATCTTCCCTTCTTATAATATAGACATCTGTAAGGAAAATGAGCTTATCCACCTGCACTAAGACATATTTAACCAATCCCTCAGATAAATGTTAGATCTATCGGCCAATTGAATGATGATATTTGACTCAATTAAAGGTTCCAAATCTAATTGAAGATAAATAGAATATGGCATGTATTAATTGAAGAACCTAAATCACACATTGCTTTCACAGTCATATTGCCTCCTATACTACATGGAATAGTAAATGCTCCTAAATCTTTGCATTTAGTAGGCAATTTCCTTTGAAAAGCATCAGAGAAACTTTTATTCATGCATACCATTTCATTATCTTTCAATCTTCCCTTATCATCACTTAATTGCTTAAGAAAAGTTGCATACCTTGGCACTTGCTCGATCGAAGCTACTAAAGGAATGTTTACCTTTGTTCCACGAAATGAATCCAATAGATTTTCCTTCAAACATCCTTTGTGTCTTTGCGTGAACAATTGAGGATAGGGTGCAGGACAATTATTGGGTTGCAATGTTTCCTTCTTTGATTCTTCTTCCTCCTTGGTGGATCTTGAGCAGTTGTTGGATTTGAAATTAAGTTTGGTCCAAAGTATAGCTTTTCTTCCTCTTCACTCTTCACAGAATTCTCCTCATCATTTGGCATTTGCACATGGGGCATGACAATTGGTGATGGTTTCATTTCAGGGGTAGGAAGGACTGGTTCAACTAATGATGTAGAAGAAGGAAATGAGGTGTTTGATGACTCCATCTCTTTTGTTACCCTAGGTTGCTTGTCTTCCATTCCCATCGAATTGATCCCATATATTTGAGCACAGTTTAATCCTTTGTCAACCTCCATATTGTTCTCTTGTCCTTGAGCCACGTTCAAAGATGTTTGCAAGAATGATTGTTGATGATGATTCACTCCTTGATTTGCAATCATAAGACGCATGAAATTGACAATAGTATCTTGTTGGTCAACAATTTGCTTGCTAAGCAACTGATATACTTTGTCCTTTTCTGTTACAAGTGATTGCACCACTTCTTTCATTTCTTTCATCTCTTTGTGTATTGATGATTCAGGCTCTGGCTCCTTAGGCTTGAGACTCCCTTCTGATGTGCAAAATTGATGAATGTTTTCTGCCATAATTTCGAGCAGCTTCCTAGCTTCCTTGGGTGTTTTGAGTGTCAAGTTACCTCCACTTGTTGCATCAATGTAGACTCGATCTTCATAAAACAATCCATCATAGAACTGTCGTATTAAGAGTTCCTCGCCTATGTTGTGGTAGGGGCAACTTTCACAAATCTTGTTGTACCTTTTCCAATATTGAAACCACTTCTCATTACGTAGTTGGTGACAAGAATTGATCTTGCTTCTGACGTCAGCACGTTTGGCTTCTGGAAAGTATTGGTTCAAGAAGGCTCTCTCCATTTCCTTCCAAGAAGTAATCGATTTTGACGGCAGACTCCAAAACCTTTCTTTTGCTTTACCTTCCAAGGTCATTGGAAAAACTCGAAGCTTTGCTTGCTCTTGAGGCATCTTCGTAAACATCTGATGATGAAATCTTGCAAATGCTCATGAGGATTTTCATGGAGTTCTCCATGAAAAGTTGGTAACAGACGAACCACTCCTGGCTTTAATTCGTAGGAAAAATCTTCGAGATAATCGATACATGGGGATTTCATTTAACAGTTTAAATTCAACTCCCTTAGAGTAAGTGATTGGTCCATTGAATTTTCCTACAAATCAAAGATGATCAAGTGTAAAAGTAAAAAGGAAAAATAAAAAAGAAAAACAAGTATTTACAAATAACATAATCTAAGCCCTTGTTTGGTTCAAGTGGAGGAGGGGTGGGGTGGGGAGGGGTGGGGTAGGGAGGGGGAGGAGTTGGGAGGGGTTTTAGAAAAATTATGTTTGGTTCAAAGAAGGGGTGTGCTCATGTTTTGTGTTTGGTTGGAGGAAGGGGTTGGGAGGAGTTTTATATGTATTTTACAAATTTATCCTTATGTGTAGAAACTTAATGTATTATATTCAATTTTTCTACACATGTTTTATACAAAACAAAATAATCATTATATATTTTATCTAAGAGTATAATAATTATATTGAGCATTGTTCATCATTACATTTATAAAAAAAATAATTAATTTATAAACTATAGTTTTTTTTTTTTGGTAAATGATACACGAGAAAGAAAATAAATGTGAAATAAACAAAAATATAAATTATTAACAAAAATAATTATTATATATACTTTATCAAAGTGTAATTATTTTTATTTTTATCATTAAAAATATTTATAACAAAAATATATTATGATGTTGTATTTATTTTATTAATTTATTAGATATTATTTATTAAGGGCAATTTTGGATTTTTAATAATATACTAAGGATAATTTGGGTAATAAAATTTTTAGTCAAACCCCACCCCTCCAAAGTACCCCAATTTGGAGGGTTGGGATATAAGGGGTTGGGAGGGGTGATGACCACCCCTTCCTACCCCTCACCCCTTGCAACCCCTTCAACCAAACAATGGTGCACCCCTCCAAACCCCACCCCACCCTTCCAAAATACTTCAACCAAACAAAGGCTAAAAGTAAAGAAATTAAAAGCACACTCTCCCCGGCAACGGCGCCAAAATTGTGATCGGTCGTTGATCAAATCACAAGATAATTCCCCACAAACCAATAACTACTAGCTAGGGCAAGTAGGGATCGAATCCACAGGGAGAGAGGATAATTCCTTCACTAATCAATTATGTTAAAAAGATTAATTTGAAAGAAGAGGTTTTGGTAATTTTAAATTAAAACTAACAACTAAATTGAAAGCAAATTAAATTAAGTAATCAACTATGTAAAACAACCTCCAATATAGAATCTATTTCACCCTTGACAAGATTAACATGGATCATCGACACAAAACATGAATTTGATATTAATTGTCAATCAATCAAGCATCATAAATTATTCCAAAGTAGTATATATCCTAAGACGTAGGCTTCAACTTTCCTTAGAACAAAATAATCTCCCTAACATCTTAAACAACTCCACTTGAATAATTGGTATAGGAACAGACGTGATACTAATTCCAACATGCTAAGAAGATTAACCCGCATCTCGCTGACAATTAACCTCTAATGTTATAATCTATGGTTTCAGCCCTTCATATAACAAGCATTAGGTTTTATTAATCCACATGCATGATAAATCCATACCAAACTTGCCTACGTCAATTTCCATCTCGGCCTAAAGATTTCAACAAGGTTTGATATCCCATTGAACCTAGGACTCCTAGAGTAACAATTGTTACTTGGACCAATTTTAGCTTGACTCAAGCTACTTGAATCTAACTTTAGCATTCATATTATCAAGATAAGTAGGCCTCCAAATCCATCAAAATATAAATACATAAAATGAAGTATAGAGATAAGAAATATATTCTACTGGAAATCAAATTATTAAGAACAAAAGTCTCCCCATAAATTAAATGTCAAGAGATCAATAAGATTCTACATTGGAGAAATAAAAGATTAGCTACTCATGAATTGAGTAGCCATCAAAAGGAATAGAAAAACCTAAGTATGGCCGGCGGCTCCTTGCTCCAATCTTCAACCAAAATCGCCAACTCCCTTTTCTAGAAAGAATAGGTAGCTATTTATACTAGAGACTTAGGGCTAACTTAACCTAGGACAAGATAGTAATTGAAGCACATTAAACCACCTTTAAGAGACATTTAGTTAATCTTTTATTACTATCTTGTCCTAGGTTGAAATAGACCTGAAATTAGAATATTAGGGATTAATTGTCAGCGAGATGCGGGTTAATCTTCTTAGCATGTTGGAACTAGCATTACGTCTGTTCCTATACCAATTATTCAAGTGGAATTGTTTAAGACATTAGGGATATTATCTTGTTCTAAGGAAAGTTGAAGCCTACGTCTTAGGATATATACTACTTTGGAATAATTTATGATGTCTAATTGATTGGCAATTAATATCAAACTCATATTTAGTGTCGATGATCCATGTTAATTGTGTCAAGGGCGAAATAGGTTCTATGTTGGAGGCTTTCTTTTATATAGTTGATTACTCAGTTTATTTTGCTCTTAATCTATTTTGTTAGTTTTAATTTAGAATTACCAAAACCTCTTCTTTCAAATTATTTGTTTTTAACATAATTAATTAGTGAAGAAATTATCCTCTTTCCCTGTGCATTCGACCCCTACTTGCCATAGCTAGTATTTATTGGTTTGTGGGAAATTATCTTGTGATTTGATCAACGACCGATCACAATTTTGGCGTCGTTGCCGGGGACAGAGTGTGCTTTTAATTTCTTTACTTTTCGATTGTGTTATTTGTAAATAGTTGTTTTCCTTTTTATTGTTCCTTTTTACTTTTATACTTGATCATCTTTGATTTGTAGGGAAATTCAATGGAGCAATCACTTACTCTAAAGGAGTTGAATTTCAACTGTGAATTGAAGCCCCATTGCATTGATTATCTAGAAGATTTGTCCTACGAATTAAAGCCTGGAGTTGTCCGTATGCTACCAATTTTTCATGGGGAATGCCATGAAAATCCTCATGACTCTTTGCAAGATTTCATCATCAAATGTGCTATGATTACGAAGATGCCTCAAGAGCAAGCAAAGCTTCGAGTTTTTCCAATGACCTTGGAAGGTAAAGCAAAAGAATGGTTTTGGAGTCTGCCATCAAAATCGATTACTTCTTGGAAGGAAATGGAGAGAGCATTCTTGAACCAATACTTTCCAGAAGCCAAACGTGCTGATGTCAGAAGCAAGATCAATTCTTGTCGCCAATTACCTAATGAGAAGTGGTTTCAATATTGGAAAAAGGTACAACAAAATTTGTGAAAGTTGCCCCTACCACAACATAGGTGAGGAACTCTTGATACGACAGTTCTATGATGGATTGTTTTATGAAGATCGAGTCTACATTGATGCAACAAATGGAGGTAGCTTGACACTTAAGACACCCAAAGAAGCAAGGAAGTTGCTCGACATCATGGCAGAGAACATTCATCAATTTAGCACATCAGAAGAGATTCTCAAGTCTAAGGAGTCAGAGCTCGAATCATCAATGCACAAAGAGATGAAAGAAATAAAAGAAGTGGTTCAGTTGCTTAGCAAGCAAATTGTTAACCAACAAGACACCATTGCTAATGTGATGCGCTATATGATTGCAAGTCAAGGAGTGAATCACTGTCGAAACGTTCCTGTCCGGGGGACCCTGCCGCAACGGCTTTAAAATAAACAGGGAGTCGCCACTAATCTTTTTTTTACCTAGGTGTGATTAGCCACCTATCAAATTATTAAGTTTAATGTTAACCTAAGCTTGGCAAAGGGTACACTAGACCTAATAGTATGGTCTGCTAAACTAAGTCTAAGTCCGGGAGTCGGGTACGTGTGAGGAAGGATTAGCACCCCCACAACGCCCGTCAAAATGACGGCACTGACTAGCTTAATATTAACTAAGGGGTTTCTATTGTTGGTTGCTTTATTCCTAAATCATAAGTTTAAAGTATTTTTTTGATTTTCTTTTCTTTTCTCTTTTTTTTTTATTTCTATTTTTTAACTTTATTTTTCTTATCTCTTCATTTTTTTGGAATTAATTTAATTGACTTCCAAATGACTACCTAGACTTAATTAATTATTTAATGCATGATGCATATGATGAATGAATTCCCAAGTTAAATTAAATTACCAAGTCATTATACGAAGAGCTCCTAGAGACACCGCCCACGTATTGGTTGGTGACTTTTCGGAAATTCTAAGCCTAGGGAGAAAATGATCCAAGGAGGACATTAGATGTCAACCCGGAACGCAACCCCCATCATGGGAATTCATTTTTATTTGAGTCACATGATATGGCAATTAATATTTAACAACAAACTAAACATGGATGCATACGAAAATTACTCTAAAATTAAAGTCTAATTATTTAATTCTAATTTCACTAATTAAATCTATTTCCTACCATTTATTAAAATCAACATCTAATTTAATTCTATTATGAAACTGAGGGACTAAATTAAACTAATCTTAAGTTTACCAGCACCTAATTGAACGAAATTATAACTTATTCACTAATCAGGGACTTAATCAGACTAGCCTACAACCAATGAATCTTACTGACAAACATTACAAACATGAGGAGCAAAACGTTGCATCTAAAAACATGTATTGAGGGTCAAACCAAACAAACACAAAGTAAAATGGAGCAGAGAGGAATTATACCAAAATGAAGAATTTGAGAGGCACTTTGACCTTGGAATCACGTAAATCTGCTTTGCTTTTTTTTTCTTTTCTTCTCCTATTTTCCTAGTCCCACTTTCACTCCATCAACAAAACTAAGTTTCCTAGTCCACTAAAACCGAATCTTTGAAGTCAAAGCTTGGCTTTCATTTTTTTTAAAACGTTTCTCTCCTTTTGCTTAAAAACAGAAATTTGAAAATAACTCTCTGTTGTTTTGAAGAGAGAAGAATGGAGGAACAAGAAATTAAAAGAGAAAACTCTTTGTTTGACTTTCTTAGAGATATGAGAAGAACAAAAACCCAAAGTTGTTTTTTTTTTATCCTTCTTTCTTGCCTTCTTTTTTTCAACCGAGAGTCTTCAAATTTTTGTTTGCTAACTCACTCCTTTTTCCCCTCAAAAAATCTGAAAGAAATCCCCCCTTGAATGTGGATGGCCACTCCCTTTTATTGACTCACAATGTGATCTTTGTCCATATTTTTTTTATTTCTCTTGGGACTTGATACCCTAATTCAAGGGTTTTGTGTTTTGCAATTTTCCTATTTTGTGTTTGATCAAAAAAAATGGAGCAAGCTTGATTTAAAACACATGCCAAAATGAGTGGCCTAATGGTGTTTAGGCCATGGCTGCCATCTGCCATGGCAGCCACTTCATGGCTTTGGGGACTTCACGTAATCACGTGGAGCCCCATCACTTTTTTTATTTCTTTTTTTTTATTTGATTTTTTTTTCTGATTTGACTTTTCTCCTTTTTTTTATCACTTTAACTTTACCTTTTTTTAAAAAAAAAATTTCTGATTTCTTCTTTTTTTTTAATTTTCTGAATTTTTTTTTTGGTTTTTATAATACTTAAAACAAAAATAGATAGGAAAATGAATAAAGCCTAAAGAGATAAAATCAGAAGATGAACTAAATGTTGTGAATGGGCTTGGTTTGGCAATTGACTTTACAAGGTAACCCAATCTAAAATGGAATGGACTTGACCCAAAAGAAAGGATATTAACTTAAAAAGAAGTAAAATCCAGTTGGACCTAAAAGGAATTAAAGCTCAATGGGATTAGAGATAAGTTGGACACAATGTTGGGTGTCTTTTTTTTTTTCCAAAAAAAGGACAATGTTGGGTGTCTATAACATGTAAAATAACAACTTTTTTTATTATTTTTTCAATGCAATTTTGAACTCTAACTTGCAAGCAAATACAATGTGAATGTCGAAGAACTAATTCATCAAAATGTTCTAGAAAATTAGGAATTCGACTAAATGCCCCCTAATTCTAAGTTAAGAAACAAATCGACTTGAAATAAAAGATACATGTCAAAAATGGGTGTCTACAATCACCAACAACCAACTTTGCAACCATCATTGAACGAAGCTCAAGGACACAAGAACAACATGGAGTTCGACAAAGGATTGAACAATGCTCAAAGATATGGGATCAATTCAATGGGAATGGAAGATAAGCAACCTAGGGTAACGAAAGAGATGGAGTCATCAAACACCCCATTTACTTCTCTTACACCATTAGTTGAGTCAGTCCTTCCTACCCCTGAAATGAAACCATCACCAATTGTCATGCCCCATGTGCAAGTGCCAAGTGATGAGGAGAATTCTGTGAAGAGTGAGGAGGAAGAAAAGCTAGACTTTGGAGCAAATAATACTTCATTTCCAACAATTGTTCAAGATCCACCAAGGAGGAAGAAGAAATCGAAGAAGGAAACAATGCAACCCAATAATTGTCCTGCACCCTATCCTCAATTGTTCACACAAAGACATAAAGGGTGCTTGGAGGAAAATCTATTGGATTCATTTCGTGGAACAAAGGTAAACATTCCTTTAGTAGCTTCGATCGAGCAAGTGCCAAGGTACGCAACTTTTCTTAAGCAATTAAGTGATGATAAGGGAAGATTGAAAGATAATGAAAAGGTATGCATGAATAAAAGTTTTTCTGATGCTTTTCAAAGGAAATTGCCTACTAAATGCAAAGACTTAGGAGCATTTACTATTCCATGTAGCATAGGAGGCAATATGACTGTGAAAGCAATTTGTGATTTAGGTTCTTCAATTAATATCATGCCATATCCTATTTATCTTCAATTAGATTTAGATCCTTTAGTTGAGTCAAATATTATCATTCAATTGGCCGATAGATCTAACATTTATCCCGAGGGATTAGTTAAAGATGTCTTAGTGCAGGTGGATAAGCTCATTTTCCTTACAGATTTCTATATTATAAGAAAGGAAGATGTTGATCTTTCTGATGCACCATTGTTATTGGGAAGACCCTTCTTAACCACTGTAAGGACCAAGATCGATGTTCATGATGGAATTCTTAGCCTCGAATTTGATAGGGAAGTAATTAAGTTTGATATGTATAAAGTTATGAAATACCCTATTAAAGAACAATCTATTTCTGCTACTGAAGATGTTGACCTTCTCGTTGAACTGGTTAATTCACTCAACAAAGAGGATGAGCTAGAAACAGTCATCACAAATAGCTTGTACGAGAACAAAGTCAAGGGAGCCATTATGAATTTGATGGGTGAAGTGATAAATGCCATAAATGACTTGAAAGTACTTCCAAAAGAAAGTGAATCAATCTCTTACATTCATTTTAGAACCCAAGGAAGTACCTCCACCTTCAATAGTCAAGCCCCTAGAAGTCAAATTGAAGCCATTGCCAGAAGATTTGAAGTATGTTTTTCTTGGAGACAAGGAAACGCTTCCTGCAATCATCTCAAGCAAATTAACCCAAGATCAAGAGGAAGAGCTAATCAGAGTCTTGAAGAAATACTAAGAAGCTTTGGGATGGACGATTGCTGATATCAAGGGAATTAGTCCTTCTATTTGCATGCATAGGATTCGCTTGGAAGATGATGCTACTCCAGTGAGGCAACTGATCGGTCGTCAGCAATCATAAAAATAATCCCAACAATTACTAACTAAAAATAGCTAGGGCAAGTAGGGGTCGATCCCACAGAGAGATAGGTTATTAATTTTTTTCTTAAAAACAAAATAAAGTCAAGAGAATTTTGGAAGTAGAGTTGAATTAAATCAAACAAACAAGTAAAATTAACTAAGAAATCAAAAAAGAAATTAAAGAGAATTATTAATAAGAAAGCAGTGAATAAACTGAGAAAATAATTAAAGAAAACCCTCCAACATAGAATTAATCTCCCTCTTGACATAAACAACATGGATCATCGATATCAAAAAATTATGAAAACCTTGGATAGCTAGTTTGGAATTAAATCCTAAATTACCTAAATTAGATAAAATTACCTTGGTCCAGCTTAAATTATCCCTTTTATTCTTAACAACTAATTACCTTGGTCCAGTTTCATAATTGACTAGAACAAAGCATTAAGATCTAGTAATTTATAAACAAGCACAACAAACAATAAAATTATCTGTTGATTCTTATCTCTCTTGGAAGGAATTGGTCCTTCTCTTCCAATTGCTACTAATAATTAGATCCGAATTGGTCCTTCAAGATCTAATCTAGCAAATGCAACTCAATTTATCAAGACAGGTTCGGATCCAATCCATCAAAACAAGTTAACATAGGATTAAAACAGAGATTTAAGAAATATCCTAAACAATTCTCATATATAAGCACAAAATCTCACCATGATATAAGTCAAGAGATCAATTAAATTCTACATTGGAGAAAAGAAAAGGATTACTCACTCATGAATTGAGTGAGCATCTACAAATAAGAAGAAGAAAACTTATCTATGGAAGAAGAAGAAGAGGGGGCTTCGGCTCCAAGAGTTTCTCCTCCAAATCTTCAAGCAAATCTACAATATATTTTTCTAAAGAGAGAATACATAAAAACCTAGACCTAAGGTGGCTATTTATAGGAGAAAAATAACCTAAAGACTCCTATTAGACTTAGGATAGGACTCTAGGACGTTCTAGGGGCTGACTTGGTCTCCAAGTTGGCTTCAACGTCAATTTTGGGCTTGAAAATGGCAGAACTGGGCTTTGGTAAATGAAAGTTGTAGATCTCGGAGTTAGCTTTCCAACGGCTACTCATGGGCCTAAAACGGACATCTGAGCAGAAAGTTATGGCCTTTTTACCGAGACTGCGCTGAATCCGGGATTAAATCGCAAATCTGCGGGAAATTACGGGATTTGGATATTCTTTTGAATATTAAGCCCACAAATTGGGATTTTAACTCCAATTATAGATTTATATGGGCTGAGTATAATCCCATATAAAATATCCAAAAATCCTTAACTTCCGGGCTTCATCTGGGATTGTCTTCAATCCTTTGCAAATTAAGCTCCAATCTTCAATTCTTGCTTCTTGAAATAATTCTTCAATGGTCTTCAAGTCTTCAAATTGTCTTCAAGAAATCTTCAAACACGAACTTCGAATCTTCAAATTTATACTCAAAATTACTTTACTCTTATCTATGTAAAAAGTCATCAAAATAGCTCCAAAAGTAGTGAAAATTAACAAATTTCCAATTTCACATCTCTTAAAGACTCAAAACACAAATATCATCAAAATAAAGAAAATTAGAGCATAAATAGACCCAAAAACATAGAAAAATAGCCATAAAAATAGGGTTGTTTTTGGCTCGATCAGCAACCACAAAGAAGATTGAATCCAAATTTGAATAAAGTAGTCAAGGAAGAAGTTCTTAAACTACTAGGAGCTGGGCTCATTTACGCTATTTCAGATAGTAAGTGGGTTAGCCCTGTCCAAGTAGCACTCAAGAAATCTGGATTCACTGTTGTAGAAAACAAGGATGGAGAACTAGTTCCTCAAAGACATCAAAATGGATGGAGAGTGTGCATCGATTATAGGAAGCTACATTCTGCTTCAAATGTTAGAAAGACTAGCTTGTCGAGCTTACTACTGCTTTTTGGATGGTTACTCTGGATAATTTCAAATACCAGTCACCCCAGAAGACCAAGAGAAGACAACATTCACATGTCCCTTTGGTATTTATGCTTATACTCGAATGCCCTTTGGTTTGTGCAATGCTCCTACAACATTTCAAAGCTGTATGATGAGCATCTTTCAAGACTTCCAAGGAGAGATTATGGAGGTATTTATGGATGACTTTACTGTTTATGGAGATGATTTTCATAGATGCTTGCATAACTTAGAGCTTATGTTAAAAAGATGTGTCGAGACCAACTTAGTACTAAACGCTGAGAAGTGCCATTTTATGGCCGAACAAGGCATTGTGCTAGGTCATGTGGTTTCTAAGGATGGATTACAAGTAGATAAAGCAAAGATTGATGTCATTCAGAATTTGCCTTACCCCACTTGTGTTCGAGATGTTCGCTCATTTTTAGGTCATGCTAGTTTTTATAGAAGATTCATCAAGGACTTCTCGAAGATATCTGCACCAATGTGTCGTTTGCTTCAGAAAGATGTTGAATTTGAGTTTGGGAAAAATTGCAAGGTAGCATTTGATAAGTTGAAGATTGCCCTCACCACTACTCCAATCGTGAAGCCACCTGATTGGAATCTGCCTTTTGAGATCATGTGTGATGCAAGTGATGTTGCACTTGGAGCTGTTTTAGGTCAAAGAGTAGATAAGATACCTCATGTCATCTACTATGCTTCAAGAACTTTGGATTCTGCTCAGACGAACTACACAACCACTGAGAAAGAGATGCTTGCCGTTGTTTTTGCTTTAGAGAAATTTCGGTCATACATCTTGGGATCAAAGGTGACAATCTATTCAGATCATGCTGCACTTCGATATCTCATGGCCAAGAAAGAAACCAAGGCTAGACTCATGCGTTGGTTTTTACTTTTTCAAGAGTTTGACTAGGAAATTAAAGACAAGAAAGGAGCCGAGAATGTAGTGGCTGATCATCTAAGCAGAATTGAAGGTAAGGAGGAAGACATTGTACTCAATGAAACACTACCCTATGAGCAATTATTTGCTATTTCCCACATACCTTGTTATGCCAACATTGCAAACTTTTTGGTAACAAGGAAGCTACCCCCAGATGCGAGTAGAGGAGTTAAAGGCAAGATTGTAGGTGATGCTAAACATTATCTTTGGGATGATCCACATCTATGGAGGTATGGTTCTGACCAAGTGGTAAGGCGCTGCATCCCTAATGAAGACATTCAATCAGTGTTGAAGTTCTACCATACTTATGCATGTCGAGGTCATTTTGGACATAAGAAGACTGCAAGGAAGATTTTGGATAGTGGATTCTACTGGCCAACAATTTTTCGTGATTCTTATGAGTTTTGCAAGACATGCCCAGAATTTCAAAAGATGGGAAACATTTCCAAGAGACATCAAATGATTCAAAATCCCATCTTCGTGGTGGAGATCTTTGATGTTTGGGGAATAGACTTCATGGGACCATTTCCTTCCTCTGGTAAGAAGTGTACATCTTGTTAGCTGTGGATTATGTCTCCAATTGGGTTGAAGCCATTGCTACAGAAAAGGATGATGCAAAGACTGTGGTAAAATTCTTGAAGAACAACATCCTCCACCGATTTGGAATTCCAAGAGCCCTCACTAGTGACAAAGGTACTCACTTTTGCAATAAACTTGTGCAATCACTAGTAGAGAAGTATGGAGTGACACATAAGATATCCACTTCATATCACCCTCAAACTAGTGGTCAAGCTGAAGTATCTAATCGTCAAGTGAAAGAAATTCTCGAGAAGACTGTGAACGTGAATAGAAAGGATTGGAGCTTGAGATTAGATGATGCTTTATGGGCTTATAGGACTGCTTTCAAAACAGCAATTGGTATGTCACCATATAGAATTGTGTTTGGAATGGCATGTCACCTACCTATGGAATTGGAACATAAGGCATGGTGGGCAATCAAGCAATATAACCTCGACTTTGATCAAGCTGGTTTACAAAGAAAGCTTCAATTGCAAGAGCTCGAGGAGATTAGGAATGATGCATATGAGAGCACGAGGATCTCTAAGGAAAAGACCAAAGCAATTCATGATCGAGGAATTCTACACAAGAGTTTTCATGAAGGGCAAAAGGTTCTTTTATACTATAGCAAGTTGAAGTTGTTTCATGGTAAGCTACAATGAAGATGGCGTGGACCTTATGAAGTTGTCAAAGTATTTCCAAGTGGAGCCATTGAAATACGAAAACCTGGTCAATCTGAGATCTACAAAGTCAATGGACAACGCCTCAAACAATTCTTTGAGCGAGAGCAAACATATTTGATGGAGGAAATCGACTTGGAAGATCCAATCTATTTGCCTTCTGAAGAGTAACATTGGGGAAGTCAAGCTAATGACTTTAAGTAAGCGCTTATTGGGAGGCAACCCAATTTAATTAAAATTCGGATTAATTTAACTAACTCTGTAATTTTTGTTTTTGTGTTTTTAATTTTGTAGGTTTCTAACTTTGATTATTCTTATGTGTGAATTTTAATTGATTGAATTTACATATTTGAATTGAGGAACATAAGAATTGTAGTTGCAAAGTCGCATGGGGACCCATATGTTTCAACTGAGAACCCATGTCAATACTTTGGAACCCCATGTCGAAGGCCACAGCACCCTAGGGCAGGAGGCCCGATTGCCGCTGGGCGCCCAGGCAAAATGCTTAAGCACCCAGGCGACAGCCATCGAGGCCCCAGGTGAAGCAGAGGCCGATTGCCGCTGAGGGCCCAGGTGTAATGCCTCAGCACCCAGGCGACAAGGCCCAACACCCAGCTCGGCCCTTGATAGTTTAACAGCACCACTCCACTTCCAAATGGGACTAGGATTTCGATCCTAAGCCACTTTAATCCGAATTTTCTCCTTCCCAAATCAGGTTCGGACTATTTCTAGATGTTTCCTAGGTAATTTCCTTTACTTATTCCCCAAGTCTAGGTTAAATTCTTCTAGAACTAGGATTAATTCACTATATAAAGGGAGTTCTACCCCTTTATTTTCTTCACATCACCACCGCCGGCCTTAGAGGTACAATTTCTTCTTTTCTCTTTCAATTTAATTTTTCAAATTTATTCTTTAGATATTAAGCTTTCAATTTGCATATTTATTTTAAATTTGGACGAATTGAGTTGAGAAACTAACATAGTGCCGCTTGGAGTTGTGTAGATTTGTTGAAATTTTTCTTTTGCTCACTTGTTTTTGTCGACACACACATAGCAACATGGCTGATTTTGAAGAACAATTTGAAGCTTTGAGAGATCAATTCAAGGACTATGGGAGCTTGTATGATGAGAATTTCGAAGGACGATTCTTAAGGGAGGATTGCCGTGAGGTTCTTGCCATGGTGGACAACCTTCCCACCAAAGATGTAGCTTCCAAACCTGGTTTTAGAGCTCGAATGATCTCTCAAGCTATGTGGAAAAAGGTCAAGGCCACATATAAGGAGCAAGTGAAGAGGGAGAATGCCAAAATTGATGATGATGGCATGCCCAACGCTAAGTTTTTGTCTCGAGAAAAGCCTCGCTTTGGACAACCTCGCTACCACCACCCAAGAGGACCTTCAAGGAGATCCAAGCCATGGATGGGAGCAAGGCCTGCACCATGGAGCAGTATGCCGCATATTGACGGTTATGGAAGGAAACCCTATCGCCCTCCATACCGCCCTCCACTCATGCCTAGTTGATATGCACCATATAACCCTCATGCCGTATCTTCCTCTCATCACAATCATGTGAGACCACCACATGTTGCTGCTTTGTGTAGGGTTGAGAGAGGAGCTCCACCACCTATGCCTTTGATGACCAACTTTCCCAAGGTTGAAGAGGTAAAAGAAAAGTCTTTTGTTTCAATTTCTTCTGAATCTGGCCCAAGTTTAGACCTAAATTGTAAGTCCAAAGATGATGGAGAGGAAGTTGAGCAAGAGGAAGAACGAAAGGAGTCAACCACTCACCCTATTTTTATCAAGATCAAGAGCATCCGTGATCGTGTGTTGCAAATTCAAGAGGAACTCAATGGCATTGTCCAAAGTTTGGAGGAATTTGTCGAGCTCATGGAGAAGGCTATTGATGAGCCTATTGATTGAACTTAGACCTTAGAAACCCTAATTTTACTTTTATGCACTTAGGTAGTAGTTATTTATTTTAAGCATGTTCTTATGTTTATATCAATAAGACAATTAAGTTTTTTCCCTTCCCTTTTCCCTTTTAATTTCATTATAGTCTTTTAATGTAAGTTGCAACTTTATCAACCATACAAGGTATGCCGCTCAACCTTCAACTATTTAATTTTCGCAAGCAACCTTTATTTGATTGATATGTTGTTTACTTTCACATTGAGGACAATGTTGAGTTTAAGTGTGGGGGAGGAGATAGGTGAATGCTTAATATGTTAGTCATCTTAGTTTACTTAGTTTAAAAAAAAATGTTTGTGGGTATCGTTCTAGTTAAGTAAACCCTCAGGTGACATAACACCTCCTAAGTACCCCTTCAGTCTTAGGTTGAAATGGCTTGCATCACGAGCTAAGTGCCGCCGTACAACTACGAAAGTGGAATATTTTTCGCGTGTTTAGTTTTAGTATTAACTTTAGGTTTAGTTTTTAGGAATGGTTAGGTAGTTCCTTATCCCTTGAATTTTGGATAATTCAATTTTTATTGTTATATACATGTTAAGTGATTGGTTTAATTGTGAAAGATTGATGCTTAGAATGTTAAGAATGCTTTAATCTTTGATTAAGTTTTAGCATGCATTTGATTTCTTAGAATTAAGCATAATTTGCGATTGTGATAGAAGGTCCTTTATCCAATGCTTTCATGACTTATTACATCTAGAACTTGTGTTGATTCTTGATTACGAATATGAAGGTATGTCAGGGATATGTCAAGACATAAGTATGGGGGTAGCAAGGGTAGCTACATCTTTAGGAAAGAAGTGCTTTCATGAAGGGAGGAGAAGAGGTATTTCTGCTTATAAAAAAAAAATCCATTGTTGTCACTCTTTTCTTTAACAAAAGGAGTTAGTAAGCCTTGGAAAGAGGATAAGAGGCATGGAATTGCGAAAATATTGTCCCTCTTATAAAAATGAGTGTTAGTAACCTCAAAAATAAAAATGAGTGTTAGCTCGGTTGGACGCGCGGATGGTGCGGCATAGGGCATACTTGGCAGGGTATTGGCCGGGCATGGCATGGTGTCGGCTCGGTACGAAGCTCACATGGCCGGCACTGACCGGGCATGGTGTAAGGATGGAGCGGACAAAGCAAATAAAATTAAATATAGATCTAAAGCAAATTAATAAAGCAAACAATAATTATAAAGCATACTTCTTCTCCGATGGTATGATTCAATTAGATTAACTATGGATCATTGACTTAAAAGGTGAATTAAGCATCTTATTCTTGACTGACAACTGGTATAGGTTTCCCAACATGTATATTAGATAAGAGGCCGGTTAAAGCTGCAGTTATCCCTTTTATTCCTTCAGCAATCGATTACTTTTTTAGGGCTTAAAGATTACTTGAGAACAAAGCATTAAGAAAAATTAATTTTACACACATGCCTACAAAGTAGAACCATACGAACAACAATTTCTCGGCCTCCGATAGAAAAACGCCCATCAAGCAGCGATTAAACAAACCTGATTTGCTACAAACAATCAAACTTGAGTGGTTAATTCTAAGCTTGATCTAGCCATAGATCTTCCTCTTACATCGTTAGTGGCCACATAAGTCAAATAAGATTCAAAATCATAAAATAAAACAGGGTTTTGACTACTATCATCAAGAACTTAGCACAAAATTATAAGTATA
>AWWV01009987.1:0-20165 GCA_001974805.1 Corchorus capsularis | reverse complement strand
ATTATAAGTATAGAAATCTCACCATAATCAATTGATTGAATTCACCAAAGGATTAGAAGTATTAAGGATTTAGCTACTCATGGACTTAGGAAAATCCATGAGAGGCATAAGAAAACTTACAGAACTAGGGAGGAACGATTTCTCCTCCTTGAAAACCTAGGGTTGTCGCACCCCTCTATGGCTAGAGAGGGTGTCGACTTCCCCCTTCTAAAACTAGAGAAAAACCTAAACTAAAGAAAGGTAGAAAAAGAGAATAAAAGTATATGAGAGAAAAATTGTGTAGTATGTGATTTGTGATACAGGAGGTGGCTATTTATAGTGGAGAAATAGGGGTAGGACGGTTTAGCCTTGACTTAGACTCCAAGTTGGATTAGATGTCTTCCTAGAGTAGAATCCAAGTCAAAATAGGATCCTGGAATTTTCTGGATTTCTACAGAAACTTGGACTTGAGATTCGGGCTTGAAGATGGCAAATCTGGGCTTTGCACTTCAAGGGAAAGTTGGGGAGGAACGATTTCTCCTCCTTGAAAACCTAGGGTTGTTGCACCCCTCTATGGCTAAAGAGGGTGTCGACTTCCCCCTTCTAAAACTAGAGAAAAACCTAAACTAAAGAAAGGTAGAAAAAGAGAATAAAAGTATATGAGAGAAAAATTGTGTAGTATGTGATTTGTGATACAGGAGGTGGCTATTTATAGTGGAGAAATAGGGGTAGAACGGTTTAGCCTTGACTAGACTCCCAGTTGGATTAGATGTCTTCCTAGAGTAGAATCCAAGTCAAAATAGGATCCTGGAATTTTCTAGATTTCTACAGAAACTTCGACTTGAGATTCGGGCTTGAAAATGGCAGATCTGGGCTTTGCACTTCAAAGAAAAGTTGTAGAGCTCGGAATTAGCTTTCCAACGGCTACTCATGGGCTTAAAATGGACATCTGAGCAGAAAGTTATGGCCTTTCTACCGAGACTGCGACATTTCCTACTCCAAATAGGCTAGTTACGGGAAATTACGGGATTTGGATATTTTGGAGGGTCCAATCGGCATTAATTGGGATTTTAACTCCAATTATGGACTTACATGGGCTGAATATAATCTCATATAAATTATCCAAAACTCTTTAACTTCCGGGCTTCTTCTGGACTTGGCTTCAATCCTTTGCAAATAAGCTCCAAATCTTCAATTCTTACTTCTTGAAATAATTCTTCAATTGTCTTCAAATCTTCAAAATATATTCAAGAAATCTTCAAAACACGAACTTTGCATCTTCAAATCTTCATTCCAAATGACTAAATCCATAGTTGCGTAAAAAGTCACTAAAATAGCTCCAAAAAGAGTGAAAAACAATAAGTTTTCACTTTTCTTGTCTTCAAGACCTAAAAACACAAATACTTGTAAAATAGAATAAAAACACATATAAAAGTAGCAAAAAGTATATAAAAATAGCTATAAAAATATGCATAATTTTAGCTCGATCATATTTTCCCCCACACTAAATCTTTGCTAGTCCCTAACAAACTAGTGTAGACAAACAAAAATTAAGACTCACTAACTAAGCTAATGCACTTATGTTCAAACCTTTTGAAAAACTTCGAATACATACATATATTACGGATCAATTCAATTATGAAATCAGAATAACAGATAATATTAAGAGTATCCAATTCAATAGATCAAGATATAGCAAGCATCATCATTCTTAAGTAACCATAATCAAAGTAGCTCTATTCACTTATCATTCATCATACCTATAACTACTTCTTTTTATAAGCTTATGTCTTCATCTTTATATCCACTACTCAAACAATTGCATATCATGAATATAAATCAAGGATTTCGCATGGGTTATAATGATTTTTCAAAGGGTAATTGATTGTTAGAAAAGTGAGGTTACTAACCTCAAAGTGTTCATGCTTAGGGGTTACTAACGCCCTTTATTTTATTTGTGAGGCTACTAGCACTCTAGAGGGACAATACTTCTGCCGATCCATGCCTCTTATCCTCTTCCCAAGGGTTACTAACTCCTTTTGTTTAAACAGAAGAGTGACAACAATGGATTTTTTTAATTTTAGGCAAAAGATATCTCTACTCCTCTTGCATGAAAAACACTCTTTTTTTTTTTATGAAAAAGATTTTTAAAACTACCCTTCTAATATAGATAGTCCCCCACACTTATTTTTGACATATTCATAAAATACTCTCTAAGTGTAGTTTCAATAAAAATTAAACACAAGTTCTAAAAATAGGCAATCATAGAAATAATCTATGGTAAGCAATTATCACAAACTTCAATTATACCTAATCTAAGAAATAAGATATCATACTATAAATCAATTAATGAATCAAACATTCTTAAAAATTCTAAGGTAGTCTTCAATCAGAAATCAAATCAATAACTCAATATATATATATAGAATTCAAAAATTTTGTCAAAATTTTCGGAAAAAATTATGCCAATTTTTATATTAATTTCTATGCAATTAGACTCTCTCCCACACTTAAAAGATACATTGTCCCTAATGTATAAACAAGCGTGGAAAATCAAAGCAAAAATAAATATGCATCTATTAACCTATATAACATATATCTATATCTATATAAATCGCATATCAAGGAAAAATCAATCAAAGAATTGCAAGAAAAATTAAATGGAGTTAAGGTTTAGGAAAACTTAGGGGTTTAGTCCAAGCATAAGCTCCATTCGATTTCTTCATATTGGTGAAAAGCTCCTTTTTCTCCTTTGGTATGGAAATCCTAAAAAAGAAAAGAAAAATAAAACAAAGAAAAATTAAAGGTTAGTAAAAATATTATTGGGTTGCCTCCCAATAAGCGTCTTTCTTTAAGGTCTTTGGCTAGACTGCCTTAAAGAAGGTTATTCTTCAAGGGTGAAGGAATTTTGGGTGTAATCCTTCAACAGGTCTTCAATAATTCTACTATCTTCAATGATTTTGATAGTTTCAAGTTGAATTTTATCAAGACTTGAAAGAATCAAAGCACTTAAAACAACATGATTTGGCGATGGCACGGGCATAACCGGTGATGGCACAGTTGTGGCACACCTTGAAAAGCTTTTGGCCGGTGGTGGCTCAGTTGGACGCACGGATGGTGCGGTATAGGGCATACTTGGCCGGGTATTGGCCGGGCATGGCATGGTGTCGGCTCGACAGGAAGCTCGCATGGCCGGCACTGATCGGGCATGGTGTAAGGATGGAGCGGACAAGGTCGGGCATGGTGCGGACGGCATAGCAGCATTGGCGGGGCATGGCACAGAGATGGCTCAGCAAACCATAGACTTGGCCGGCTATGCGGTGCTGGTGGCGCGGATTGGTGCGACATGGAGCGGGCTAGACTTGGGTGGCTGCGCGGCATTAACCGGGCATGGCCGGGCATGCGGCACGGGTGGCGCGACACTGGCTGGTGTCGTCGCACGGGCTGTTGTTGGCCGGCCATGTGATGTCGATGGCCGGGCTGTGGCCGGGCATACTGGCCCTTGCGGCACAGGCTTAGCCGGGCTGAGTCCTTGAGCAGCTTCCTTCGGTGTATTGGTTAACATCTGGGCAAAACTCTCCAATTTCTCGTATATGTCAGCAGTGCTGTGATCGAACAGGGGAATATAGATAAGAATGTCGACAGACAATCGATCAGAAGCTCTTAATCCTTGGTAGAAGTTTTGAGCTAATCTTCTTGGATCATAACCATGATGAGGATGAGCAGCACATAGCTTCTTAAACCTTTGCCAAAATTGGGGAAAACTCTCCACTTTGCGTTGAAGAATGCTTCCAACTTTAGTTGTATGTTTAAGATCTATATCTTGCGTCTCAGTTGAATTGCTTGGTTGGTCGATCTTCAGGGATGGTTGAACTTCTTTGTTGTTGACTTCTTTCTCCTTCTTGGCTTCTTTCACTCGATCTTTCTTCTCATGGGAGGTTGAAGATTTCGTCCTCCGAGATAATTCTTCAAGGGCATAGAATGCATTCCCTGGGGTTCTTTCATGTAGTGGTTCTATACTGAAATAATCAACAAGAACTCGATCTTTAAGTCCCAATCCTCTGTAGAAGATTTGGATTAAAATTCCTTACTTGAATCCATGATGAGGGCAATCGGCACACAGCTGCTTGAATCTCCTCCAAAATTGGTGGAAAGTCTCGTTGTAGCGTTGTCGAATGTCCATTATTCTTTGTCTTCCTTTGGAAATCCGATCAGGCTTTGTTGATGAAGAATCTTCAATAGCTCCTTTCTTAACAAACTTAGAACTTATAACATAAACAAAAAATTGTTAGATTTCAAAGGCACTTGAGATGAAATTCTAGGGTGGATGACTTCACCATCGAATTCCATGGTCAATGAACCATTGAATACATCGATCTTGGTATGAGAAGTCTTGAGGAAAGGTCTTCCTAATAAAAGTGGACATTGATCTTTCAAATACTCCATATCCATAATGAATATATCGGTAGGAAAAATCAAATGCTCAACTTTAATTAAGATATTCTCTAAAACACTTTTGGGATAAACCAAAGATCCGTCAGCTAATTGCAGAATAACATCAGTATTTTTCAAAGGTTCAAGATTTAAAGATTTGTAGAAAGAATAAGGCATCACACTTAAAGAAGCACCTAGATCAAGCATTGTATTCTCTATAATACTTCTCCCAATAGAACAAGTAATAGAAAACGTACCTGGATCTTTGCACTTAGGAGGTAAACTCTTTTGAAGCACAACAGAGACATTAACTCCAGCGCTTACCTTACCTTGTAATCTCTTCTTGTTGGTACAAAGTTGCTTAAGGAACTTTGCATAATTCGGAATTTGTTGAATGGCATCAAGAAGTGGGATGTTGACCTCAACTTTTCGAAATATCTCCAAAATATCTTGATCATCATCTTCTTTCTTTGACTTCTTCAATCTTGATTGGAAAGGAATTAAGTTGGAATCGGTTTTAGGCTTGTTGGAATCGCACACACCTTTTCCTTTGGGTTGAGTTACGACATCTTCTTTGTTGGAACCTTCAATCGACGCAGCTCCTTTGTTATTGGGTTCATCTTCAATCTTGATTTCGGCAGGCACTTGTAATTTGTCTTCCTTGGTTTAGCTCGACTCTCCTTTAGCTTGTTGATGTGCGGCAAGGGTTGGATATGGTTCTTTCAACTCTTTTCCACTCCTTAAAGAAATTGCACTGACATTGTCTCTAGGAGGTACCTTTAGTTGCGATGGAATCCTTTGTTGACTTTGTGTCTTGAGATCACTCATATCACTAGCTAATTGACTAATTTGTTTTCTCATCATCTCCATAGCTTCTTTGATTTGTTGCATCTCGATAGAAATAGCTTGTGAAGATTGAAAATTAGGTCTTTGAAAATTCATTGGCCTTCCTTGAAAATTACCTTGGTTCCCATATTGTTGACTCGGTTGCTCAGGTCTCCAATAAGGTTCAGGCTTCCTTTGATAAGCTCCTTGTAAACCGACGGCATTGACTCCTTGCTTGTTGTCTTCCAAAGTAGCACAAACCCTAGGCACACTTGAGAAATTCGCTTGGAACAAATCAGTGAGCATAGCGATTTGCTGATTCGTTTCTTGAAGTTGTTGCTCCAATGAGGTGGAATAGGTAGAAACTTCATTAATTTTTCTTGTAGGGCCTTCTCTTGAATAGTCTTATCGACATCCAAATTGTTGAGTGTTTGCAGCCATGTTTTCCACTAAAGTCCAAGCTTCGGCGGGAGTTTTGTCTATGAAAGCTCCTCCACTTGTAGAATCGATGGAAGATCTGTCAAACGGTAGTAATCCTTCGTAGAAGTACTGGATCAGCAACTGTTCATTGATTTGATGATTGGGGCAGCACGCACAAAGTGTTTTGGAACGTTCCCAATATTCATGCATTGTTTCTCCATGTCGTTGCTTAATTCCGCAAATCTCCTTCCTTATACTTGATGCTTTATGTGCAGGAAAGTACTTTTCCAAGAACAGCTTCTTAAGGCTCGTCCAAGATGTGATTGAACCAGTGGGTAGTAGTACAACCAATCTTTTGCTCGGTCCATAAGAGTGAACAGAAAGGTTCTTAACATGAATTGATCTTCAGGAATACCTTGAATACTTGTTGATGCACAGGCAATCTGGAAATCAATCAGATGTCGGTGAGGATCTTCTCCTGACAAACCGTGAAATTTGGGTAAAATCTGAATAAATCCAGATTTACTCTCAAAGTTTTCAGTTGTATTTGGATATTGAATGGCTAAGCGTTTGGCATTGACGTTTGGTGCAGCTAACTCTCTCAGAGTTTTGGGTTGTTCTTCTTCAGCCATGTCTTCTGACGATGTTGAAACAGCAGACCTAGGAGAACTTGGTTGAGAACTTGAATTGGATGACTCCTCTTCTTGTTGTAATCGGCTTTGTGTCTTCTTTTTCTTTTCTGAAATAGTGTTCTTTCAGGCTCAGGATTGAATTCTAAACCTTCTATACCACTACTTCTTGTCTTTTGCATGCAACTTCCTAGAAAAATCAAACAAAACTAAAAAGAAAAATTAGCAGTAACAGTTCTTAAATAAAAAATTTAAAAAGCAAAACAGAAAATAAAAATATTTTTTATTTTAAAAGGAAAAACGGAAAAGAAAATTTTTTATTTTTTATCGTCGCAAACCCTAAATTTTTTTTAATATCGCAAACTTTTTTTTTTAGAAAAATCGGAAAAAAGGAAATTTTTTTTTTTAGAAAAAACAAAAACTTTATTTTTCTTTTTAGAGCGGATTGATTCTTGGATCTAATCTCTCTTCACTTCCTTTCAATTCCCTTCCCCGGCAACGGCGCCAAAATTTATGATCGGTCGTCAGCAATCATAAAAATAATCCCCACATAAACTAACTAAACTAGCTAGGGCAAGTAGGGGTCGAATCCCACAGAGAAGGGTTATAATTAGCAAAGGAAAGAAAGATCTTTTCCAAAAATCAATTAGAAAACAGGGGATTGTGAATATCAATTATAAAGAAAACAATTAAACTAAAAACAAAGCAAATAAAATTAAATCTAGATCTAAAGCAAATTAATAAAGCAAACAATAATTATAAAGCATACTTCTTCTCCGATGGTATGATTCAATCAGATTAACTATGGATCATTGACTTAAAAGGTGAATTAAGCATCTTATTCTTGACTGACAACTGGTATAGGTTTCCCAACATGTATATTAGATAAGAGGTCGGTTAAAGCTGCAGTTATCCCTTTTATCCCTTTAGCAATCGATTACTTTTTTAGGGCTTAAAGATTACTTGAGAACAAAGCATTAAGAATAATTAATTTTACACACATGCCTACAAAGTAGGACCATACGAAGAACAATTTCTCGGCCTCCGATAGACAAACGCCCATCAGGCAGCGATTAAACAAACCTGATTTGCTACAAACAATCAAACTTGAGTAGTTAATTCTAAGCTTGATCTAGCCATAGATCTTCCTCTTACATCGTTAGTGGCCACATAACTCAAATAAGATTCAAAATCATAAAATAAAACAGGGTTTTCACTACTATCATCAAGAACTTAACACAAAATTATAAGTATAGAAATCTCACCATAATCAATTGATTGAATTCGCCAAAGGATTATAAGTATTAAGGATTTAGCTACTCATGGACTTAGGAAAATCCATGAGAGGCATAAGAAAACTTACAGAACTAGGGAGGAATGATTTCTCCTCCTTGAAAACCTAGGGTTGTCGCAGCCCTCTATGGCTAGAGAGGGTGTCGACTTCCCCCTTCTAAAATTAGAGAAAAACCTAAACTAAAGAAAGGTAGAAAAAGAGAATAAAAGTATATGAGAGAAAAATTGTGTAGTATGTGATTTGTGATACATGAGGTGGCTATTTATAGTGGAGAAATAGGGGTATGACGGTTTAGCCTTGTCTTGGACTCCAAGTTGGATTAGATGTCTTCCTAGAGTAGAATCCAAGTCAAAATAGGATCCTGGAATTTTCTGGATTTCTGCAGAAACTTTGACTTGAGATTCGGGATTGAAGATTGCAGATCTCGGCTTCGCACTTCAAAGGAAAGTTGTAGAGCTCGGAATTATCTTTCCAGCAGCTACTCATGGGCTTAAAACGGACATCTGAGCAGATAGTTATGGCGTTTCTACCGAGACTGCGCCATTTCCTACTCCAAATAGGACTAGTTACGGGAAATTACGGGATTTGGATATTTTGGAGGGTACAATCGGCATTAATTGGGATTTTAACTCCAATTATGGACTTATATGGGCTGAATATAATCCCATATAAATTATCCAAAAATCTTTAACTTCTGGGCTTCTTCTGGGCTTGGCTTCAATCATTTCCAAATAAGCTCCAAATCTTCAATTCTTACTTCTTGAAATAATTCTTCAATTTTCTTCAAATCTTCAAAATATCTTCAAGAAATCTTCAAAACACGAACTTTGCATCTTCAAATCTTCATTCCAAATGACTAAATCCATAGTTGAGTAAAAAGTCACTAAAATAGCTTCAAAAAGAGTGAAAAACAATAAGTTTTCACTTTTCTCGTCTTCAAGACCTAAAAACACAAATACTTGTAAAATAGAGTAAAAACACATATAAAAGTAGCAAAAAGTATATAAAAATAGCTATAAAAATATGCATAATTTTAGCTCGATCATCATCATAAGATTGATTTCAAGAGTTTGAAACAAAAGAGCAAAGTTGAATTTCAAGGCATGAATACATGTCAAGAGGCGTCGTAGCACTGGAGCACATGGGGTGCGAGGCAAACCACATGGGGCGCCAAGCATGCTGCATGGGTGCCCAACGCCAATCGGGAGCGTCACCCAGCACCCATATGGACGCAGGCGACCTGGGGCCTGAGGCCAACGCCCTAGGCGCACAAGCCAATGACATGGGCGCCCAGGGGGAGTTGAGGTCAGCACCCGCATGTGCACCAGCAGCCATCATGCGTCACTTCACCTTGAAGCTTCTCCAATTGTTTCCAGATTTGGCGACCCTTCTGTATTTTGGTCATAACTTTTGATCCAGAACTCCGAATGAGGCGAATGAGTAGGCGTTGGAAAGCTAACTTCAAGATCTACAACTTTCGTGTTTTGGTCGAAGTTCAGTTTTGCCGTTATCATGGACGAAAATGCCCCTGAAGTTTCTGCAGACATGCTGGACCTAGAAAAGCCCATGAAATCAAGCCCAAATTAATGACATCTGTCCAAATTCGGTATTTGAAGATAGCCCAGACCTAGAGGACGAAATTTCACTCTTTTGAAGATGGTTTATTGAGCTTAAATTACTATCTTGTCCTAGGTTAAGTTAACCCTATGTCTTTAGTATAAATAGACACCTTTTCTCTCTAGAAAAGAGTTGGCGAATTAGGTTGAAGATTGGAGCTAAGGAAGCCGCCGGCCATACTTTAGGTTTTTCTATTCCTTTTTCTTTTGATGCCTACTCAATTCATGAGTAGCTAATCGTTGATTTCTCCAATGTAGAATCATATTGATCTCTTGACATTTAATTTATGGGGAGACTTTTGTTCTTAATAATTTGATTTCTATTTGAATATGTTTCTTATCTCTATACTTCATTTTATGTGTTCGTGTTTTGATGGATTTGGAGGCCTACTTATCTTGATAATATGAATGCTAAAGTTAGATTCAAGTTGGATTAAGTTAAGTTGATGTTGGTCACAAGTGACAATTGAACTAGATGTTCTAGATTCATTGGGATATCAAACCTTGTCGAAATCATTAGGCCGAGATGGAAATTGATGTAGGCAAGTTTGGTATTGATTTATCATGCATGTGGATAAGTTAAACTTAATGCATGTTCTAAGGGTTGAAATAGACCTGAAATTAGAATATTAGGGATTAATTGTCAGCGAGATGCGGGTTAATCTTCTTAGCATGTTGGAACTAGCATTACGTCTGTTCCTATACCAATTATTCAAGTGGAGTTGTTTAAGACATTAGGGAGATTATCTTGTTCTAAGGAAAGTTGAAGCCTACGTCTTAGGATATATACTACTTTGGAATAATTTATGATGTCTAATTGATTGGCAATTAATATCAAATTCATATTTAGTGTCGATGATCCATGTTAATCGTGTCAAGGGCGAAATAGGTTCTATGTTGGAGGCTTTCTTTTATATAGTTGATTACTCAGTTTACTTTGCTCTTAATCTATTTTGTTAGTTTTAATTTAGAATTACCAAAACCTCTTCTTTCAAATTATTTGTTTTTAACATAATTAATTCATGAAGAAATTATCCTCTTTCCCTGTGGATTCGACCCCTACTTGCCCTAGCTAGTAGTTATTGGTTTGTGGGGAATTATCTTGTGATTTGATCAACGACCGATCAGAATGCATATGATGCATGGACTAAAGATTTTAGTTCACCAATTAAGGGAAGTTTACTTGAAATCAATCCGGAGGCCCTTCCCACGCATTATGGGGGTATCTCGAGAATAACCCAATCTCGGCGTTGGACCAGGAGTTCGTACCCGAGTACTCTTACAGGACCCAATCATCATAGTTAAAAAGCAATCGCCTACTGATTTTAATTGAGCAATTTCATGAATGGCAATTAAAAATGCATGAAAGATTGATTTTAATTTTGTGCATTAACACAAATCTACCCGAGGTCAAATCCGTTAACCCTTCACGCCCATTATGGGGGTATTTCTGGAAAAGGTTGGTCTAGAAAGATTCTCGGGAATTTATACCAGAGTACATTACCTTAAGAGCTCTTCATCTCGGTAAAAGACGAGTGTTAATGCGTTTTGAGCATGGCTAGGTGGCATTTATAATATGCAAATGATTACTAAGTTAATCTTATTTCGCAATTCAAACTAACTTAGAAATTAAATAAACCAAATCGGTCCAAATTTATCAAAAATACCTAAAATTAACTCTGACAAGGACTAAATTGATTACGCATAGAAGTTGTAGGACTAGATTGCACATAAAATCTGACTACAGGACTCAATTAAATTAAATTAAGGGACTTAATTGAAAAGGTAGGATATTTACTCACAAAATTGATGATTACCCTTCCGCTGGTCACCAAAACGGTGCCGTTTGGCACGACGCTATAAAAACTGGCGCTTTCTTCTTCTTCCTCAGACTTTCTTTTCGTTCAAATCCAGAGTCGCCCTAAATCGCCTCGCTTGGAATCACTGGGCCACACTGAAAATCGCTCCTCTGTGGGGTCCGCCTTGGACCACGGCGCCGCACCTTCGCCAGAGCTTCAATGGAGCTCAAAATGTGCAAATCTGCTCGGCTCAACCTCTTTCAGCCAGATCTAGCCCTAATCTTACCCAAATCCGCCTTTAAAACCTTCAAATAAAGCTTTACCGAAGTAAAAACCAACCCTTTTGATATCGTAATCTAGCCGTCTGTTTGAGGTGGCAAAATGAACCCGACCCGAGAAAACCCGCCCAAAAAACCTGAACTCGAACCCGATCTGAACCCGATTGATTAAAAAAGTCAAATACCTGAACCCGAACCCGAAAAGGTCAAACTCGAAAAAACCAAATTCCAAAAAATTTGAAACCCGAAAAAACCCGAACATAAACCTGAAAAAACCCGAATTCAATACTAATATTTGAAAATAAATAATAATTTTTGAAAATTTCATCTATAGTCTATAGTTTTTTGTATGAATATATGTTTTAGAAGGTAAATTAAAAAATTACATATAAAATTTGAAAAGGTTAATGACATTATTCATCCGGGGAAAAATGGGTACATGATCTTACCAAAACCCAGCCCGAACCCGATCCCGAATTAACCTGACCCAAAATTGACTCGAACCCGTATCAACCTGACCCAAATTTAACCCGAACCTGAATAAACCTGACCCAAATTTAACCCGAACCTGACTTAAGCCCGAACCCGAAAATGACCCGAACTTGATAGCCCGAACCCAACCTAACCCGCCCGATTGCCACCTCTACCGTCTATTGGGTTTAGTTTCCGAGTATGTTCTTCCTCTCTTCAAGCGACGCCTACTCATCGTTAGAATTCGCCAAAAGATTACTAGAGAACCGAAAGCCCCAAATACCCGAACCCTAAACCTCCAACTTAAATGACTCTTCTCTTGCTTTCTTTCAAAATCCTTGACTCAATTTCACCAAAAACTTCAATGATGAAAATCCTCAATTTTGAGACGAACCCTAGCCTTAACTTTTGGGAGGAAAAGGAAATTTTTATAGTAAGAGAGAGTTCCAATCAGAGAGAAAGTGAGAGTTGAAAAATCCATCCAAGTGTTTCCCCTCTTCAAAATGGTGAAATAGGTCTATTTAAAAGCAGTATCCCTGAATCAAACAGTGAGAATCTGTTTTCTTCTCATCAATCTGACGTTTTATCATTTCTTATTTTTATGAATTTTCATGTTTTTCTCTTGGGTTAATTCTGATTGTTGTCTTTTCTGGTGTAGCTAAGTGAAGGGGATAAGGATAAAGCCGTTGTGAGCTGTTTGCTAAGGTAAGTCATCCTTCTTCAACGAGATATTTTTTTATTGTTTGCTGTTGACTCATTTCTTCCTTGTTTGTTTTCGCAAGTGGTTGAGGGGATGAGAATGGGAAGAAGTTGAGTTAGCTGCATGAGCTGGCAAGGAAATATTTTTGTGAGGTATGACTATCACTTTCTTTGTCACTTCAATAGGAATTTGGTAGAGCTGTCAAAAGTTGACCCGAAACCGAGAACCCACCCAACCCGCCCAAACCCGCCCAGCCCGAGTTGACTAGAAAAAGTAAACGACCCGAACCCGCCCGACACGGCACCCGATGAACCCGAGACCCGAATGACCAGTAACCCAAATGACCCGAGACCCGAATAACCCGTAACCCAGATAAACCGAAACCCGAATGACCTGTGACCCGAGACCCATATGACCCGAAACCAAATAAACCAAGAAGTTAACCCGAATGACCCGAGAATATTATAAACTAAAATTATCTTTTATTCAATAAAATTTATAATTTTGCTTATTCTAAATCATTATTTATTCAATACAATTAATATTATTGTTATAATTTTACCTATTATTGATCATGATTAAATTTACTAAAATTCATTATATGAACAATAATTATATGAACAACCACTAAAATTAAATCAATTATATGAATAATTTATTTTTTAAAATAATGAATAAATATAAATACTTACTTGGTAATTTCTTGGTGATTTTATCTATTGGGTACTAGGACCGTACTAATAATCTAGCTGGTACGGGTTGTAATTCTATTATCATTGTTCATGGATAGTTATATTATTAATTATATAATAATAATTGAAGTGATGAAAAAAAATATAGGTTTAGATATTACATAACTAATATTTCATTTATAATAATACACTATAAATAGTGTTTTTACTTTTTATACGGCTTAAAATGTTGACACATACCCCACCTGATAATTAATTATTTATTTAATATTCAAACCTACCTCACCTGATAATCAATTATGTATTTAATATTCAAAATTAATATCTAAGGAGGCACATATCATGTATTCTATCATTTAACCTCACATATGTAGTATTCTAAACTTCATTGATAATAGATTGTTTAATGGTTCTATTTATTTATAAAAATAAATCGAATAATAAATATATTTAAAAAAGTTGAGTATTGAAAATTAAAAATTCAATGCTGACCCGATTGACCCGAAACTCGCGTGACTTGAGGCCAAAATCCGAACCCGCCCAACCCGAGACTCGGTAGACCTGAAACCCGAATGACCCGAGACCCGAATGACCCAAAATCCGAATAACCCAAACCCAGATGACCCGAAACCCGAATAAGCCGAAAAAACAATCTGACCCATTTGACCTGAGCCCGCCCAACCCGCCCATTTGACACCTCTAGAATTTGGGCTTGTTTTGTTGAATTGAATTGTTGTTGTGTGATGAAATTTTGCGTTTTATTGATGATGCAACGCATGTGCCATTTAGTTACTAAAATCAAATTTTGCCATTTTGATGAAAGCCTAAAGTACCATTTCACTATATGCCAAATATATAAATGCATGCCTATGCTTATGTAAGAGAATGGAAACTAATGTGAAATGTAAAAATGTTTATAAAAGGCGACCTTGTTAATGTAAACGAGATGGGTAGTCCGCGCTGGCGCGTCGGGCGTCTTTTTATTTTATTTTTTTATTTTTTTTGTTCTCCGTGCAATTCATCCTTAAATCAAATATGGTTTTGTTGGTCTTTTCTATATTTAATACATAAATATAGTTTCTTTCTTATCTAGTCTTACTTCATTCGACAATCATGTCCTATTTTTAGCTCTTGTTTTTTTGACATTTGGAAATCAGTAAAACAATTAGAATGATGGTTATATAAAAGTCCAATGATAAGAATGATGGTTCTTATCAAATATGGTATGGTATGATACAGCTACCTCTAATGATCTTATGACTCTGAGTATCCAATGAGCTCTTGGATTTTAAGTCTTTGATAGTTTAATTATAAATTTGAATAGTTTTAGTCATCAAATTGTATATGTAATGGAATGATTGTTAATTATTTACTTAAAATAAAATATCATTCAATTCTTGAATCAAATATGGTTTTATTGGTCTTTTCTATATGATGGTTATAAAAAAGTCCAAAGATAAGAATGATGGTTCTTATCAAATTGTATATGTAATGGAATGATTGTTAATTATTTACTTAAAATAAAATATCATTCAACACTTAAAATGAATGAAAGTTGAGTAGGAAAAACAATTGTATCATTTTTCCTTTTAATCATCTTTTTTATATTCTTCTTGTCTAATCAAAAAAATGAGGATGAAGGGGAATTATAGTATGTAGGCTAATGTCATCAATAGGCTTGAATATTGAGAAGCATACTTCCCTTTTAATAATTTTTCTTTTCTAATCTTCTTGTGTAATCAAAAAAATGAGGATGAAGGGGAAGAATTAGGTATTAATTAGCTATTATTCCCTTTTAATCATATTGAATTTATTCATTATTAATTAATTATTAATTAGATATTAATTAGCTATTAATTAGATATAGTATAATGGATGATTAAGGAGAGACTTTAAATTAATATGTTAGATGTGAGAAATTACCAAAATGGGGCGATAAGGTGGCACCAGGTTAAAAGTTGAAAGGGCTTGTTAGTAAATTTCATAGGGGACAAAAATAATATATAGTATATATTTAGTAAATTCCATAGGGGACAAAAATAATATATAGTATATATATATATATATATATATATATGTTGTAATGCTATATATTTTAAGTGATTGCAATTGAGTGCTGATTATTGTGCTTTGAAATGTGCAAGTACGACTAAGACTCTGAGATGAATGCAACCTAAATGAAATTGCCATGATGCTACCGTTTTGGATTTAAAAGAATTCTTCCTATGTTGGCTGCTTATTAACTGGAAATGGTAGATGAAAGCTCATGAGAGGGAATGGCTATTGCTAGTGTGCTTTTGCTTGGTGAACTGCTACTTGGTGCTTGCCTATGTGAACCTCTTGTTTGCAGAATTGCTTGGTTTCCTTCCAACGAACTTCACCATGTAATTTGAGAATAGTAAGCCTTTCCTTTTAGTTCAAAATATGGACTGCTTGAATTGAGTTCATTACCCGTTACTTATCACTCTTTCCTTCTCTCCTTGTAGTTTGAGAATCGAATTGCAAGCCTTATTGACACAGCAAAATTGATAGGAATAATGCCAGGCAGAACCTAAAGTATGTGAGGCACATTGTCTCCGGGTTATCTAGTTGGCATAGGAAAACGAGGGGCTTATGGCAAGTTGAGCATGGAGAGAAAATATTAGCATGAAAAGGCATGAATCGAAGGCTCTCAAACACTAAAGAAAGAGGCCAAAGAAAAAACCAAATTTGAAACTCTTTTGTAATTTGTGAAATGTGTAAGCTGGATTCTGAAATAGAAAACTGAAACTTCGGTTTTGTGATTTTTTATTTTTTGTATTTTGGGTGCAATCAAATAAAGATAAATGCTTGCAAAAGGCTAATCTACCAAGATGCCAAAGATGCCATGCTCAGATTTAGAAATCATAATGATGAGTTATGCCAAATGCATTTTAATGTAAATGATGCAAAGGAAAATGTTTTTGGGTTTTTAAACCTTGAATGCAAATGACAATCAAATACTAATTAGAAAAATAATTATTAATTAAACTATCCTACTAAAATGCTGAAATGAACTACCAATCATGAAAATCACCAAAATGCCCCCTAATGGAAAATTAAGAAACAATTCAAACTAACTTGAAGGATACCGGCTAAAATGGGTGCCTACACCTAGTTATATAAATCCCTTTTATTTTACATACTAGCAAATTCAAATAAAAAAATTTTTTTAGATAAAATTTTCAAATAAAAATTTTATTTTGAGGGTACAATTCCAATAAAAATTTGGCTCTGTATATATTTTTTTGTATAATCTTCCTTTATTTCTGAATCTATATTATCCTTCATATATTGGCCCCCCTCTAGAAAATTCCTGATTCTGCCCCTACATGTGGAGTCTAAAATTTACACTGACAGTATAGTGTATAAGGAAAATTATTCAATACACTGTCAGTG
This sequence comes from Corchorus capsularis, assembly GCA_001974805.1. Taxonomy (NCBI): domain Eukaryota; kingdom Viridiplantae; phylum Streptophyta; class Magnoliopsida; order Malvales; family Malvaceae; genus Corchorus; species Corchorus capsularis. The sequence goes on along the minus strand of AWWV01009987.1, from coordinate 3,611 downwards.
GAGTTTAATTAGCAGACTACACATGCGGGGTTGAAGGGTTGGGATGTGTCCTTTAAGGAATAATTTTGAATTTTAAAAACAAAATTAAATCAGAGAATGAGTATGTGTCAACTCCTCACCCCGCTTGTAGAGTCCAAATTTTACACTGTCATATATCAAATAATTACCATCGTATAATAATCCATATATTTATATTAAAAATAATGTTAGATTGGTCCCTCTAAAATACAATTATTCAAATTATTCCTAATGAAGCATGTCAAGAACTGCCCTGCTTGAATCGTTTGATAGCCTATATTTATTTTATTACTAGTTTTTTGGCCCGTGCTTTGCTGCGGGGTCGAAAATTTTATAAAGGGATCTTTGTGGATCTCTGTTAATCGAAAATATGGATAAAAACTAATATGAAATTAAATAGATTATCAATTGAAATCACAAAATTTCAAAAGTATTTTTTAGAATTTAAACATGAAAATTAACTTTTGAGTCTTTCATGAAAATTGTAGATTATAAAATTACTTTTTAATAGACACCTAAATTACCTTAATTGGACAAATAGAACAAAGAAAATAAAAATAAATGAAGTGTTAAATCGAGTAAGATAGAATTTATAAAGGACTAAATAGCATAAAATATAAAATAGAAAAGTTAGGTTCATTTTGATAATTAATTCAAATAAGAAAATACTTATTACTTAATGGATATCTTGAAACATAAAAATTCCCTTTTACACCCTTCATGAAACTTGTAGATGAAATTAACTTTCGAGTTCTTCATGAAAGTCGTAGATCATACAATAACCTTTTAACCGATACTTGAATAACTTTAATCGGACATGTGGATCGAAAATTATATGGTATTAAATAGATCAACAACTGAAACGACCAAATTTAGGAAGCATTTTTTTTGAATTAGAACATAAAAATTTGCTTTTGAGTTCTTAATGAAAGTTGTAGATCATGAAATTACATTTTAATAGACACATTAATCAACTTAATCGAATAAATAGAACAAAGAATAAAAAATAAATCTTAAACGTTATATTAAGATAGAATTTGTAAATGACTAAGTAGTATAAAATAGAAAAATATGAGGGTCATTTGATAAATAATCCAAGTAAGAAAATGTTTGTTAGTGGAGATCTTGAAGCATAAAAACTCCCTTGAACCCTTTATGAAACTCGTAGATCAAATTTAGCTTTCAGATCCTTAATGAAAATCGTAAATCATGCAATAACCTTTGAACCGACACTTCAATAACTTCAATCGGACATGTGGATAAAAAATTATACGATATTAAATTGACCGGCAATCAAAACCACAAAATTTCGTAAGCATTTTTTAGAATCAAAACATTAAAATTGGCATTTGAGTTCTTCATGAAAATTGTAGATCATGAAATTATATTTTAATAGACACTTGAATCACCTTAATCAGACAAATAGGGAAAAAATAAAAAAAAATAAATGCGAACGCGTTAAATCGTCCAACCTATAATTGTAAAGGACTAAATAACATAAAGTATAAAAGTACGAGAATCATTAGATAAATAATCCAACAAAAAAATATTAGTTTATGGAGAATGGGACCCATAAATAGTAACTTTTTCACTAAATTTCTAAAATACCCTCAATCATCAATCCAAATAACGAAAAAATCGAGCAGCAAATGACAAAAATACACATCCCTATTTATTCTTGAATCAATGACTTCAAATCTTTAAATTGGTTTTCATGACCTTTCAGTTCTCTCTTTTATTGTTTGTTATTTGTTATTTGTCATAATTTGGTCAGTACACATGAACTTTCACAAAAGCTATACATTAGTAATATTGAATATTGGTGCTAACCCCTAAATCGTTGAAGTCAAACTCTCCATTACATCCCCAAAGAGTTTTACCCTATCAATGGCACATTTTTTGTGTGTGTATGTTTTTTTTTTAAATAATAATATTACAAAAAACAATAAGAAGAGGAAGTGAAAACCCTCTTAACCCAATCTAAAGATCTGATCTCCTTTCATTTCATGACTTTGATCACTGTTTAAGCTGGTCTAAATTGTCCATTAAGGATAGGTTAGATTGTAATTTTCTCTGTTACGTTTGGTTTATTGTTAAAAAGTGTTGCAACAGGTGTTATACCAAGGTAAATTTTCTGTCAAGCTTTTTCTATTTCTTCTCCACCGCTCCTTCTGGGGAAGAAAAACAGAGGGTCCTCGACATAAAGAGGAAGAAGAGGAGCGACAACGGGAAACAGCAGAGAGGGTGAGAGAGGAAGAGGGAAAACAGTGCGGAGCACCTGAAAATTCAAGAACAAGACCACAGAGAGAATAAAACAGGAAACAGAGGGGGACGAGCATGGATGGGTATAGAACCTATGTAAATACTTTAGCCTCTTTTTTTTTTGGCCTTAAGGAAACTTTTAGTTAGCGATTGGGTTTTCATGAAATTCCAAGGAATGAAGAATCTGATCGGAATTTTATTCAATCAAGGTGATCAATTCTTCATCTATTTCCCCATTGGTTTTCTCTAAGTTTAATTGTTTTGCATGTTGAAGATTTGCTAATTAAGATTTTGGTTTCAATTGTTTAATGAAGTTGTTGATTTAGACAGGAACCCCTTCAAATTTTGCTATTTTCTACTGTTCTGGCTGGCCTAATTGTAATTGCGCCTTCCAATTTGCAGATAAAGAGCAGATACAACCTTCTGGAATGGGCTGGAACAGAGGGAGAAGAAGAAGCAAGAGAGAAGGAGGAAAGGAATGAAAGACAAAGGGGAAACAGGTCATGAGGTTTTCTTTCCTTCAAACCTTCTTTTTTTTTCTGTATCTTTCTTTTTCTCTCCTTAGTTTCATAAATTTAAATTTAAATTTGATTTTAATAGAATTATTGGTTAAATATGGTAAGTTTAAGTTGAAACATCCTAACCTTAAAAGGTTAGAGCCATTGTTCCAAGTGGTGAATCCACTGGAATGTTAATTTATTGGTGAACCAATCCAACTCTTTAATTCCTGATCAGAAGAGTTGATGTACTATGTTTAAGGATAACTCTGGCTCAAAAAATCCAGCTTTGAAGAGTGATTGAAAGACATAATATATTCCATTGAGTACATAAATGAGTCAAGAAAAATTACCATGAGTTCTGTATTCATTGAATACAAGGGTTGAAGTTCAGTAGATCTTAAGGAAAGTCAAACCTAACACTCAATGTTCGGTACCTTGACGTGTCACTAAGCAATGCCATCAAAGTAAACTTTTTGTATGTTTTTGTTTTCAGAGAATAGGCAGGTTGGATAAGTAATGCCATTTATAAGCACCTGAACTGTTATTTTATGTTTAGCTTTTCATATTTGTCTAAACTTAAATTGTTTCCATCTGTAGGTATGGTCAATATGGTGATATTTCTCCAAGGTAGATGTATATGCTTTGCGAGGAACAGCTGCATGGCAATTGACATTAACATGCATGTAAGGCTTCTTTTTTAGAGATTGGTAGATAGTGGTAGCTGTAATTTGGCTAAGTTGGATATGAAAACATGATAGGGATTTCTTTTATATGAGGGTTATATGCTATTTAATTATAGATTCCAAAGTTTGATCCCAATTTCAGTTTAGC
>AWWV01009986.1:0-21132 GCA_001974805.1 Corchorus capsularis | reverse complement strand
CAATAAATATATATATATATATATATAAATATATATAAAATAATACTATATATAAATATAATATGTATATTCATCATCTCTCCTACTCCTAAATCCCATTTTTAATTTTGGGCCCTTCAATTATTGTTGCCAAACTCAACCTATTTTTTTTTTTTTGGCATCAACTCAACCTAATTTTTTAATCTCACAATTTGCCATTTGATATGAAGTACAAAGTGTATGCATTGCATTATGTTGGAATGAAAAAGGCAACATTTAACAACCATGTTACTATACTACATCAAGTATAAGAATATATATATCCAATGCGAATATATTCAATAACTTTTATATGCTCTCTTTTATTTTGATAGCCGAAGCTCTATATTTATATATTCATAAGATATGTATCACATATTTATTTTGACAAAATATGGAAATTTTTCTTTTTTCCTCTTTCATCTTTGACATTTTTATAATTTTTAAATTGCGCGATAGTGACTCGTGTATATGCGCATATTATCTTTCATTTTTATAATTCATGCATGTATATACATGCATGAATTTATTAGTTAATGAACTAAAGTAATTAAATAAGGAGGATCACATGGAGAGGAGACATTGCTCTCAACAGTAATTAAAGTAATTGAAGGACGGGAACAGACAAGAACCTTAATTTTGATTGCATTGCTCTTTAGGGATCTGTTTGTGTTTATAGGGAAAAAAATTATGGTTAGGGCCATAAGGGAAAAGAGAATCTACTTGTTGGATGAGATATATAAATATTAACAAGTTTTTTTTTTCTTTTAAATTTCATGGAGCTATTGACCCAAAATTAATTCCTTTTAAACCGGAATTTGAAAGTAAAGTTTTCGAACCAATGCGCTTTCTAGATATGGAATTAGTATTCTCACTTTTGGGGTAAAAGTGGCTACCCACATCAATGAACACTTAAGTGTGTGTTTGTTAACTTTTGCAAGATCACTTTGGTGATTATATCACCAGAGTAATCTAATCACCAAGGTGATCTTATTGATGGTAATATTAAATCACTATATGTTTGGTGTGAGCATGGAAAATTCACGGTGATTTTAGATCACCATCTTTTTGGTATAAATAGGAAAGAAAGAAACCATTAATGCTAAATCACAAAGTATGTAAAAGTTTAAAGTATTGGAGATCACTCCAAGAGGGTGATAAAACTTTCGCACTGTTTCCCACCCTTTTGGATGAGAATCAAATCACTCTAAATGGCAGTGATCTAAGATCACTCTTCAACTCCTTAAACTAAACTAGTGATCAAATCACTAAGTTGCATATCACTGCCCATTCTTAAACCAAACAATCGGTATTGTTTTCACAAGTTTTCAGGACAACAAAATAGTATACTACGGAACTTGATCAATTGGGCTAATTTATATATTGGGCCTTGTAAGTGAATGTTATAACTGATTTGAAAACATCAGTGTACACAGAAAGGAAACTCATTTGGACTGGCAAATAGACCCATTGGGCTTCGATATGATACTTTTCACTGTTTTACATATCGAACAAGCAGCAAATTTGTTTTCCCAGATTCAACAAAATTTACTCATAACCCAAACCCACCATGATAGACACAAATATGCAGTATTCATTGTTTAGAATTTGATGATTGAAACATCAAACTACAAGGCACTATGCATGAATATATAACAAAATAATTCACTTACAGAAATCGACTCTATTTAGTAACCAGAACTGCAACTCTTGCAAGTGAACTAATAAACAGTAACCTTTCCCAACACAGTTGAGGCAGTCTTGTACTCTGCAATAATCCCAGACCAAAAACCATCAAAACCAATAGAAAAGCCTCGAAAAAAAAAAAAAAAAATCTCCAATGGGAAAAACAAAAAAAAGAAAAGAAAAATCTAACCTGTCACCATCACAAGTAGGGCAAACACAAGGATTAATATGAACAGGATCATACAAAGGTGACCATTTGATTGTAGCATTTCCTTTGCACAGCTTGCATAAGTAATATCCTTTCCCTTTACAAACCCCACAAGGCGGGGCAAACTTTTTCTACAAAAGCATCAAGAGAAAAGAATCAAGTCTCACCCAAACATCAGGAGAGCAAAGGAAAAGCAAGAAAAGTCAGGGTCAATATATGTTACCCGTTTCTTTTCAGCTACAGAACGAAGTGCGCCAATGGCAACAACACCTGCAATGTTCAGAGTCACAAATCCTCCCAAAATTATCGCAGCGCCTTTGCCCAATACACGAAGTGGCTTTGGAATCATCTCTGAAACAAGGAAAATTAAATTACTAGTGATTTACTTTCTTAGAGGATTTTCTTCGAACAGATTCAGTGCATGAGATAGCGGTGTTATTCTCCTAGCAAATTGAAATTACCGTATACCGAAGTGTCAACTGTCAACGTTTTAGTTCAGGTAAAGAGGCAAAGCAAACACAGTGATAATAAATAACTTAGTCGGCCCAAATCAAATGGGAAAGACTAATAACAAATGGCCCAAACCCAAACCAAGTTTACAGATTTGTGGTGGATTTGATTGCCACGAGGCCTTCCTGCCTTCCTCTATCCACCAAATGAAGCTCTGGCCATTGTTGGCGCTTGGCAGATTTCGTTTCTATTATCTGGAACAGCCAATCAACACCAACAAAAAAACAACAGAGATAGAACTAAATTCTATAGTAATACTATACTATGATCATTAGAGTTAAACCCTGCTGGGGAATTACCAGTTCTTCTCAAATGGGGTTTCGTCATTTCGACTAATCATAGATTGAGAAAAAAGGAAAATCCAGAAATGAGTGCAATCTCAACACAGACACTCAAAGCAAGAGCAGCAATTGTAGCATTGAACCCATGTCTCTCTTCGTCTAAACAAGCCTTACCCCCATCTTTATCTCTCTTTAAGGTCCCAGTGCCATTTAAGTTCCCTTGCTTCTTACCAATTTGTAGTTTAGCTTATAGAGTCTTTAATGCAATCTTTGGGCGAGCTTTTTCCATGTAAATTGATCATGGCTGACTGTGCTGCATTCTTTTTTTTTCAGAACCCCATTTTAGATTCATGTGGTTTCTCCTCAAAGAACAATGGTTTCCTAAGGGGTCAATTTTACAACAGTGGATTTCTTCGGTATAATTCCCGCCCTTCTCGGAGGAAACAAAGAGGTATATTTTATATAATGTAATTGCTCTCTTTTTTGTGTTTGCTGGTTTAAAGATGATTAATTCAAGAATATTAAGAAAGGAGAAACTTTAGTACATTCAAACACGGTTAGGACTTTGAATTTGATTAGATTGTATTGCTATTATAGCCATGTAATGCAGTAGCCAGTATACAAATCCTTAGCTGTCATTTTTTTAATGGTCTTAATTTTATGGAAACTTGCATTCAACTAGCCAATATTTATTCTGCAGTATTAAGTATTGACACAAAGATAGGAACTCACAAGTGAATGAAGAATGCAAAATTTTTTTATTAATCTTTCAGAAACCTTAGACTCTATTGGCCTATAGTTATATAATATGTGGCCTCGGAGAGTTGAATCTTGGATGAGATTTCAATAATTTGGTCTTTGTCCTCAAAATGCATACTTGAAAATTAATAAAATCTGAATGAGGTTTGTGTTTTTCCAATGCCAAAGGGCTTGTGGTTTCACCAAGTTGTATCCTTCCACTGACTGAGGAGAATGTGGAGAAGGTACTGGATGAGGTTCGGCCTGGACTAATGGCTGATGGAGGGAATGTAGCTTTGCACGAGATAGATGGCCTTGTTGTGGTTCTAAAGTTGCAAGGGGCATGTGGCTCATGTCCAAGCTCGACAATGACCCTAAAGATGGGAATTGAAACTCGCCTCCGAGATAAAATTCCAGAAATTTTGGAAGTAGAGCAGATCATGGATACTGAGACAGGGCTTGAGCTAAATGAAGAAAACATTGAAAAGGTTAGATAAGTGCAGCTCTAATGATCAAGTATTTTCAATCATTTTTTCTCACTTCTTCATAGCATAAGCAGTTCTGCTAAACTGGAAACTGTCATTCTGTAACTTTCGTAGTTTCTAGGCGCTATTTTATTTAAATATTTCCACCAATATTTATAGCATACATTTTCTAAATGGAATAAAGTGGTTAAGAGCTTGAAAGAAGATTTTAGACAGGTATGCAGAATCTAGGGTTTGCTTCAATGACAATATGTCTTTAGTATTTGCATGTGTCATTTAAAGCTAATTCTGGATATTAGCTTCAAAATAGTACATATTTTCTCTTTGATACTCGTTCACCTCACTTCTAAGTTGTACTACAACAATGAGTATTCGATTTACACATGCATTATTAGCACTCTCAAATTGCAGAAGTAACTACTTTGTGAATAATCTTAATGTATTTTGACAACTTATAATGTCTTCTGGCGGAGAAAGAAGTTAAGTGAGCAAAGACCTCAAGCTAGTTTTATATTGCAGGTTCTTGATGAGATTAGACCCTACCTCGTAGGGACAGGAGGTGGAGAACTTGAGCTTGTTCAGATAAACGACTATGTAGTACAAGTTCGGCTTAGTGGGCCTGCAGCTGGAGTAATGACTGTGCGTGTCGCTTTAACTCAAAAATTGAGGGAAAAAATACCTGCTATTGCAGCTGTCCAACTCCTTGATTGAAAGAAAAACAACGATCATCATTTTTGTAAAGTTGAAATGCCATTCATTGCCAATAGCAAATGTAATTGAACATTTATATCCTTAATGAAAATACCAAGTATTTTGAATTAATAGATCTTCTGTTCCTTGAGTTCCTCGAGATGTTTACTGATAGGAAAGAGTAGGTCTTTGTGCACAGGTTTGATCGTCATTCGGACCTAACAGAGCAATGCTAGTAGAACATGAGTGTCATCATGCTATTTCAAAATTTTTGACTGCTTTCAGACAGAAGATATGGCTCTTTAACAGTAGTTGATGTTTAAGACAGCAAGCAGACGCAAGAAGAATCATACTATTAACAACATTTTCAGGCTCCCTCATTCTTATGAATTCGTTTTATAAATTGTATTCTCACGCAGATACAACAGTGACTATCGATATGTTAATCAGAACACCTCTATTTCTTACTAAAGCCTCAAAATTTTCTCGTCTATCTATTTAGTAATAGTCATCCTCATCCTCATCTGTTGATCTGAAGAATCTCCTCACAACAGCTGCAACAGCACCGAGGAACATAAAGAAGAAGATAGTATCAAACCCACCTCCAACACCAATGGCAACACTTGGACCAGGAGCAAAGAAGGAAAATGGTGACCAACCCCAGCCACCATAGAATGGCACACCGAAACCATATCCATAACCTCCAACTAGAGGTGGGGCGACCGGTGGATTAGCATAGATGTTGGTCCTGAAACGAACATAAGGCTTAGTCATTAGCAAAACAGAGCTGTCCAATGATAACATTGTGAATAAATTCAAAAACCATACTTACCAGCTGAAGCTACAGATAAAAAAAAAAAAAATCAGTTCACATTTCATAGAGCATATGGATTCATGAAATTGATCTGCAACAAAACAATTTACATTTCTGAGGCGTAGTGTGTATATAGCTCCTTTCACTGGATTCATGCCACAATAATTATTCCATGAGAGAAATAATTAATAAGAGCTAAATTCTAGTATCAAGCACATTTAAAAAAGGAAGAAATTAAAGTGCCCAAATAAACATGATATTATCTGCTGGATATATATCAATAATGTCCCCCAAAAAACACTTAATTTCTCAAAACAATGAATCAATCTAATAACCAAAGTGGACGATGCTAAAACCAATGGCCTAAAAGAATTAGCAACACCAACAAATTAATAGCTTAACTGATGATTACCTTGAATTACTCTTAGCTCTTGGTGCCGAGCGAGGAGCCGATGACCGGAACGCTTGACCACCAACCCTACCACCTGTCTTGGCAGCTGATGCATCACCAACCGAGCCCAGAGTCAACACCCCAGCAGCCAGTGTCACTATTGCTAGCTTTGCTAATTGCTTCTCATTTTTCCTATACAAAAAGAAAAGAAAAAGAAAAAATCACCACCCAAAACTTCATTAATCCTCAGGCATAGAGCAACATATAGTTAAATTTTAAGTCACAAATAAAACTGAAATGCATGAAAATTAAGCAAGTACCAGATGGAGTCTTTCTGCTCATCTGATTGGTATTTGCATGAGACAAAAGTAGTAGAACTTTGAAGCTTAGATTTGGGTTTGTGTTTGTGAGTAAAGGTAAAAGCGTTGGTTAGGAAACTTTGTTGAGATGATGCAATGGACATGATTTGATAAATTCTTACAGGGAAATTTTCAAGTTTCAAAGTGTCAAGAAATCCTCTGTTTTTGTTAGTTTCAAATGTATATATACTGTAGCCCACAAGTTCTAAGATTTTTGTTCATCTTTTTTATGACACGGGGATTGCCACGTGGTTAAATTTTGATGGCTATATATCGAAGTTTCAAGAATAACATGTTGTAGGTGTCAAACGGGCGGGTTCGGGTCATCTAGGTTCGGATTAAATGGATTATGTAGTTTTCTCGGATCATTCGGGTTTTGGGTCATCTAGGTTCGGGCTATTCGGATTTCGGGTCAATTGGGTCAACATTGAACTTTTTAATTTTCAATACTCAACTTTTTTAAATATATTTATTATTCGATTTATTTTATAAATAATTAGAAACATTAGACAATCTATTATCAACGAAGTTTAGCAGACTACATATGCGAGGTTAAATGATATAATACTTTATATGTGCCTCCTTAGATATTAATGCATAATTGATTATCAGGTGAGTTAGGTTTTGAATATTAAATACATAATTAATTATTAGGTGATGTATCACTACATAAAAACGCTGAAATAGGGGAGTTTATTTAGCGGCGTTTGACGCGCTATATTATATTCTAAAATTCAATATAACGGCGTCACATATTCAGACGCCGCTATTTAGCGAGGTTTACAAAAGAAAGACGCCGCCATCTTTATGTATGGAGGGAGAGAATTTTTTTTTCTTTTTTTGGAGGGAAAAATCCCCCCTCACCCAAAACAAAGAAAATTTCCAACTCTACGCTATAATATATAGCGCCGTCTAAGAGCTTGACGCCGCTACATAGTGGCGTGTAGAAGAAAAGACGCCGCTATTTTAAATATGGAGGGAGACATTTTTTCCCCTTTTTTTTGGTGGGAAAAAATTCCCTCTCTCAAAAACAAAAAAAAAAAGTTTACAAACTACACGCCTATACTATATAGCGGCGTTTGGATGTAAAATGCCACAAATCTGTGGCGTCTTATGGAAGAGACGCCGCAATGTTAATATTTTGGGTGAGTGAATTTTTTCCCTTTGTTTTGGAGGGAAAAACTCCCTTGCGCATGATATATATATAGCGGCGTCTGGCTGTAGGCACCGCTAAATAGTGGCGTTTTGGTCTACAGACGCCGCTATATGTAATATATATATTTTTTGAAAAAAATACCAATGTCCAGAAATTGGTTTTATATGAATATAAAATATATATATTTATATATTTATATATAACGACGTTTTTTCTCTTAGACGCCGCTATATTTAAATTTTATTTCGCCAAAAATGACATCGTTTTGGCTTGTTAAGTCGAGAACAACCTTCTTCATTCCACAAATTCCGACCTGAAATGATTCGATTCTCTGAAAAAGAAAGGGAAATCCGACCATTTGAGTTACCTCTTGCCTAATCAAGCCTAAACCCCATATTATTGACTCTTTTTCCATCCAATCTAATGGGTTTTCTTCATTGTTCATAGTATAATCTAGTTGTGGAGAAGAAAAGAGAAGACAAAGCTCCAATTTCATTCTTAATACCATTTGGGTTTGTCTTTTTCCTTTAGTTTTTTGATTTTTGTTGATTTTCGTGGAATTTTTGTGTTTGCTTTATGTCTAACTTGTTAGAATTTAGAATTTTAGAGAAACTAATAATATGACCATAAAGTTTGCCTTTGTAATTTATTAGGATAAGATAAAAGTGCAATGGACAAGAGTTGGATGCAAAAGGACAGGTGTGATCCTGTTTATGAAGCAGGGTTAGAACAGTTCCTTGATTTTGCTTTTGAGAGAGAAAGTAAAGGTCTCGAAATAGTGTGCCTATGTGCTAAGTGCAAAAACGGGAGGTGGCATCAGAGAGACATTGTCCGAGAACATTTAATTGTTGATGGCTTTGTAAGAGGTTATAAGGAGCTTGCTTTCCATGGTGAGGATTTGCCTATTAGAAATTCAAGTATGCCGGCCATTTCTTCCAGGGCTAGTTCAAGTTTAGGAGGTGACATCCCACGAGATGACGTGAGGGGATTCTTGCGTGATGCTTTGAACATGCATGACCGACCATCTTGCCATGAATTTGATCAAGTTGGAAGTGATGCAAATGTAGGTGATTTAAACGAAGATACAAGGGACGGAGAACTTACTATAGAGGCTACAAACTTTTATAAGTTACTTGAAAGCATGAATGAGCCACTTTGTCCGAATTCCCAAGTTTCAAAGTTGTCCTTTTAAATAAAGCTCTTGCACTTGAAGTGCTTGTCTGGTATGACGGGAAAAGCTTTAGACTTGGTTTTAGAGTTGTTGCGAGATGTATTTCCTTTTGCAGCAATTCCTACTTCTCTTTATGAGTTAAAAAAGATCATTGGTGATTTGGGGTTTTCGTATAAGAAAATTCATAGTTGTCCCCAAGATTGTATGTTGTATTGGGGAGATAGAGCGGATCAAGAGTCTTGCCATGTCTGTGGAAGTTCCCGGTGGTTACAACCCAACTCTGGTGAATCTTTGAATAGGGAGGATGTTGTTGCGAACCGGGGGAAATTGAGGCCTGCAAAGGTATTGCGGTATTTCCTGTTAATCCCAAGGCTGCAGAGGCTTTTCATGTCCTCTAAGACTTCGGAGTCTATGACGTGGCATGCCGATGGCCGTTCCAATGATGGAAATTTGAGGCATCCAGCAGATTCTTTAGCCTGGAAGGATTTTGATTCTAGGTATCCAGATTTCGCTTCGGAACTTAGAAATGTTCGCCTTGGACTTGCATCTAATGGGTTTAATCTGTTTAAGACAATGAGTAGTACTTACAGTACATGGCCAATCGTCTTAATTCCTTACAATCAACCACCTTGGATCAGTACGAAACAATCTTCTTTCATCTTGTCTATGATAATTCCAGGGGAGAAAGGTCTGGGGGATGACATCAATGTGTATTTGCAACCTCTGATTGAAAGTTGAAACAATTATGGGATGGAGTCCTTACTTATGATGCAACACGAAAACATAATTTTCATCTCCGTGCTGCATTATTGTGGACCATGAATGACTTCCCTGCTTATGCTAATTTATCCGGATGGAGTATTAAAGGTCGTTTTGCTTGTCCCTGTTGTGCGGGCGAAACATGTTCCAATTGGTTGAAGCATGGTAAGAAGTTTTCTTATTTGGGACATCGGAGGTGGTTGGAGGCAGGCCATCCCTTTAGATCGCAGAAGCGTGCTTTTGACAACACGGTGGAATTACGGGAAGCACCTTTGATTACCTCTAGATCCGACATCTTGGAGATGTTGAATGGTTGTGAATTCTCGTATGGCAAGGTGAAAAAAAGAGAGCTGCAAAAAGAAGAAGAAATATCGAAGATGGTGGCGTTTCTACTCAAACCGGAGGTGGTGATGAGGGTGTTGGCTCAAATGAGGCATCTCTGTGGAAAAAGCGGAGTATTTTCTTTGATTTGATTTATTGGGAACACAATCTACTGCGTCACAACCTTGATGTGATGCATATTGAGAAGAACGTCTGTGATAACATCCTCGACACCATTCTTGACATGGATGGGAAATCAAATGACGATCTAAATAGTCGTCTTGACTTAGTTGAGATGGGAATCCGACCTGATCTTCATCCCCAATTGGATCATAATGGAAAGAGAAGCATTCCTCCGGCCTTATATGCCATGTCTAAAAAGGATAAGGAGATCTTCTGTCAAGGTTTCGGATGGTTTTTCCTCAAATATATCAAGATGTGTGAATGTCAGTGACCGGAAACTGTATAATTTGAATTCACATGATTGTCAAGTCTTAATGCATGACTTACTTCCAATAGCCTTACGGTCATCAATACCGAAGAGAATGACTATAGTCATAATTGAGCTTTGTAACATATTCAAAGCTCTCTGTGCTAAGGTTCTCAAGGTAGATGAGCTGGACAAACTTCAAGAATGCGCCGCATTGGCTTTATGCAATCTAGAGAAGGTGTTCCCTCCTAGCTTTTTCACTATAATGGTGCATTTGGTTATTCACTTGCCATTACAAGCAAAACTTGGTGGACCGGTTTCTCCTAGGTGGATGTATCCGGTAGAAAGGTACTACTTCAATTTCCAGAAAGCAAGTTATTTATTTTCAATATGGTGGAAAAAATTTAACTTGTACTATTATTTTCGTAGGTTCTTAGGTAAGTTGGGTGCCTACGTGCTAAACAAACGGTTTCCGGAAGGTTCAATTGCCGAAGGTTACTTGGCAGAGGAATGCATGACATTCTGTTCTAGATATCTTGAAGGAATCGAAACTCGATTTAATAAACCATCAAGAAATCCTGGCTGCTCGGAAAATGATAATGGTGTTCCTTATTTATTCGAAAGTGGTGGTGAAAAAATTGGCGGGTTTGAGCATTTCGAGTTAGATCATATATCAAGGACCCAAGCACATCGATACGTTCTTTCCCACCATGATGCGATTGAGCCATTTAGAAGGTAAGTATAAACAATCAATAGCATAAACATATGTTTTTACATCTTAGTACTAATTAAGCTTCCTCTTAAGTTTAGAAACTACAAGAGAACCTTGGTCATCAACAACCGTTCTCGACGACCTAACCAACATGATGTTGATAAGTTATTCACGGAGACGTTTCTTGATTGGTTTAGGCAACATGTAAGTTAATTACCTTTTGCTTTATTGTTATGTTACTTACAATGGGTTGTATCTAAGTTACTTATATATGGATTACCTTCAGGTTAACGATGGGCTTCAAGTTTCTGAAGAAGTTGGAATTCTTGCTCGAGGTCCAAAGGAGATTGTCAAAAGATACAAGGGATATTCCATCAATGGATATCGGTTTAAGGTCAAACAATTTGAGAGCAAGGGCCGAACGCAAAATTCTGGAGTAGTTGTCACTTCGTCAACAACATGTTATGCTAGTTCTCGAGATTTGAATCCTTTAGAAGGAAACCTTGACTACTATGGAGTGCTTAATGATATCATTGAATTAGATTTTGATGAAAAGTATAGGGTTGTCTTGTTTCGATGTTACTGGGTTGATGTGAATAGTTCTAGAGGTGTTAGGAAAGATGAGTTTGGGTTTACTCTAGTCAATTTTGATCGGCTCATTCATACCGGTGATCATGTTGTTGATGACCCTTATGTTTTCTCCTCTCAAGTTAAACAAGTTTTCTACTCGCAAGATCCGATCGAACGAGCTTGGCATGTTGTTGTTCACAATACACCTAGAGATAATTTTGACATGGGTGGGGAATCCTGCAATGAGCCACGAACGAAGTTTTTTCCATCCAATCTAATGGTTGACGAATCCGAAATGCAATGGATTCGAAATGATGTTGAGTTGGATGAATAACATGTTTAATTTTGTAAATGGGTTTAGGGGTTCTCATTTTGCAAGGGCAACTTATCCTAAAATTGTGTTTATGCAATGTATATGAATTCCATTTGGATGTAGCATTGTGTAATTCATTTTCTTTGGTAATTTTGTTGAGTTCTTATACAAATTTGATTTAATTTTAGTTCTTAGTTTTTATATTTGTCGATTATAATATTGAATACCATTTATTTCGCCCAAGGATTGCAGCAAAATAGCGGCGTCTAATGAATCAAACGCCACTATTTCGCGGCGCCTAACGAATCCAATGAAATAAACGCCGCTATTTGGTGGAGTCCATATGGGAGCCCAGTTACCCCTTAACTGGGAGCCTGGTTGGAACCTTCAATTTGGGCGAAGTCACTGTCCTGACTGGGAGCAGACTTCGCCCCCAACCGGGCCCCCAGTTGGACTTTGTAATTTCTAAATATTAATATTTTCTAATTTTAATTTCTCAAATAGCGGCGTCTGATGTGTAAAATGCCACTATTTAGCGGTATAAAGACGACGCTATTTGGTGGAGTCCATATGGGAGCCCAGTTACCCCTCAACTAGGAGCCCGATTGGAACCTTCAATTTGGGTGAAGTCACTGTCCTGACTAGGAGCCGACTTCGCCCCCAACCGGGCCCCCAGTTCGACTTAAAGAATTCTAAATATTAATATTTTCTAATTTATTTTCTTATAGATGGCGGCGTCTTGTTACGTGTGACGCCGCTATTTGATAAATTGAACATAAGAGCGGTGTCGTTTTTGTCACCCTAAACCATCTTATACCTAAAATTTCCTAAGTCTTTTTCATTTTCTAAGTGCTCTCTCTTCTCCTCTCCTTCGATTTGCAGCGCCCTTCTCCTCTCCTTCGATTCGCGCCCTTCTCCTCAAGAGTAAGTTTGTTCTTTTCCTTTTCCTTTTCCTTTCCCTTCCGTCTGTTCTCCTTTCCTTTTCTCCTTTCCTTCCGTTCGATGGAAATTTGACGCAAACCCTAATTTTTTTGTTTCCTTCTCTTCGATTCTTTCCCTAATTTGTAAAACCCTAATTTTTCTCTGCTAATTTCCCTTCACATTTCTTGTTTAAGTTTCTCAATTTTTTGTTTTATTTTTTTTTTGTTTCTTTTAAAGGATATCGACACTTCTTCATTTTCTTAACTGGGTTCCTCCTTGGCTTCATTCTGCTACCTCGTCCTCAATTTGGGTAAGTAAAAACTGCGCCTACTTTTGGTTTAGTCTTTTTCAACTTTTTCTTGGTTGGTTTTAAGTAGAGAAACTTTCTTACATGTTTAAATATATGTTTATATATATTAGGATGCCAGTAGTCCTTTATTAGGAGTTTAATGAATTTCTTAAAATTTGACATTCTAATCAAGAAACTTGTTCACAGATGTATTTATACAGATTGCATGAATTTATTTTATACTACCCTAACCCTTTCGAAAATTTAATGAGCACATTTCCATTGTGCAAATGTGTGTATAAACATGTTATGTCTATAGAATTCTGGATGTTGCTTCGATGGATGGATTCTTTTGCATTTAGATCGTGACACCATCTTGGTGTCTACTCATTGTATTGTTTATGCGTCTCTTACATCAGCTATGTTGCCTCATGTCTTTTGTCCTTTAAACTAATCAACTTTTGGTAAAGACATAATGTTGGTTTTCATGCTTATGCCAGAACGCTGTGAAGATTTTGTTTATGATACATGGTAGTTTTGTTAATAACTGACTTGGAAGTAATGTTACCTATTCTGGTAGTCTTTGGTAAATTAAGTTACTTCATAGTACATCTCGGAACAAGTGGGGTTTCTGAACTATGATGCAAATTTATGTCTTTTAATATTCGCTCTAAAGATTTGCAGCTTGCTTTATTTATAACATATCCGATTCTGGAAAGGTTGATAAGACTGTTCTTGTTTGCAACATGTTCTGAATATCTATTCTTGTACTGTATGACTTAAACATCATTTTTTTTTCTTATTATTTGTAAGGAATTATTTTTTTTTGTTAATATAAATGTAGGAAAAAGATGCAACTTTGTTAATCACTTTCTGTTACATCCTAACCAGGCATTTCTCTCTTACAAACCAGCTGGAAACTTTCATCTCCGGATAATTGTTAATATGCAAAATTACAATACAAGGTTCGTAAGAAATCGTCATTTGTTTTGATTGAAGTTTTAATATTCCATATGTAGTTTCAATAACTAATTTGGTTTTTTGTCTACTATGCAACAAACCCAAAGGTTATTTGAAGAGGAAAAAACCGGAAGGTTCAACTTCTATAATAAACTCGAAGAAAGCAATTCAGCAGCAATGTCGAGTAAAACCTACTGGCATCAGGGATTTAGCAGCAAATGACGACCCAATTGAGGCTGCAAATGACGACCCCATTGAGGCTGCAAATGGAGAGGATGTTCCTGTTCCGGCCCTCCCCACTTCGACCCCAGAAGTGGATCCTCCCACTGCGACCCAAGCAGTGGATCCTCCCACTTCGACCCCAGTAGTGGATCCTCCCACTTTGCCTCGGGTCGGTTCGGCTGCGCTTAACGAAGCGGGGGTTTTGCTAATAATTCCCAACCGAGCACCAGTCGTGATGCCACTTCTGAACTCTCTGAGCCGGTTGATTCAAACTATATGACGATCGTTACAGGTATTCGACTAAAACCATAATCTATTTGACTTCAATTTTTTTTTCTGTAACTTTTTTTTTTTATAATTTACTAACTCATTTTTAATTATAGTTGTTGACGACAATGGAGTGGAGAAGCAAGTAAAAACAAATTTGAAAATAAACTCTGGACCGAAAGGCCTCCCTATAGAGTTATTATTAAAGGTAATGAATTGAAGCAACCTTTTGGAGATGAAAGCAAACTCCTTGGAGGATTTTTAGGGAAGTTGGGTCGGGATCAAGTACGACTTCCAATGAGTCCAAAGCCATGGAATACCGTTAATCGTACTGTCAAAGAAAGAGCGGTCGAGTTTGTTAAGGTATGTAACTTATTTTTCAACTTTCCAAATAGAGTTCTAACTTGTGTTTGTGTTCCATATTTGAATTCAAAGTGTAATGCATAATGTTAATATGATTTTTCAGCATTATTGTTTATGTTTTCAGACAAGATTTCGCTTTGACTGTGACACACACCCATGGCTAGAAATGAATATGGGAAAAAAGTGGAAGGACTACAGGCATAAATTGAAGAAAGAATTCTATAGAGATACACTTCCTGCGACGAAAGCTGCACGAGATCCAAAGATACCCGCATACCTTTTTGACCCCATGGCAAAATATTGGTACTCAACAAAAGGAAAGGTACATCTTATTACTATTTAAATTTGTAGAAAAAGTGCATTCTTGTTGGCACATTATTCTTAGGTAAGTTGGTATATTAACGTTATGAATTTTCGTTAATAGAAAAAGGCAAAAGTAGGAAAAAAGAGCCGAGAATGTCAACATAATCTTCACACTGCAGGCTCAAAAAGCTTTGCGAGACTGAGCAATGAGATGGTAAGTAATTTAGAATTGCTGTGTTTTTAAAGAATCTAAATATTAATCTTGGTTGCTGCTGCTACTTTTTTTCTACAAATTTAAACAAGTTATTTAAATTGTTTTCTCCTATGACATGCAAATTCTTCTTTGATTTATTTATAGAGGAAAAAAGGAGAAGATGTTGGGCGTCTCAACGTGTTCAGGAAGACGCATAAAAGAAGAAATGGAGCACCCGTAAATGAAAAAGTCGGGGAAGTTATGGTGAGTTTTCCAATTCTAAATGAAGCAATTGTGGTCATTTAATGTGTATTATTTCTCTTTGCAAGTGGCTCTGACATGTGGTTTGTAATTGTTATAATAATAGAAAAGGATAGACGAATTGCGGACATCCGCATCTACGGAGGATACATAGAATTTGTCAAAGGATGAAGTTGAAAGCAGAATTTTGGTTGAGGTGTTAGGGGAAGAACAACCTGGCCGAGTTAGATGTCTTGGATTGGGTGTCACACCAAAAGACGTCTTTAAAGACAATGCTCATTTGTTCACGGCCTATTCAAAGGGAAATTCTTCATCAGAGGTTCAGCAGCTAAGAGAAGAAATGCATGTTCGAAATTTAAATTGCTTTACATTATAATTTGATGAAATCTGGATATTACAATAAAGGAGTTCGTTTTTCTCATTTTGACTGGACATGGGCTGTTAGGACTTTTATTTAAAGTTATTTCTGTCTTTTGTGTGCAGCGAAGGGAATTACAAAATCAACAAAAGATTGCGCAAATTGAAGAGGAGAGACGAGTGGAGAGAGAACAACATGATCGTTTGACTAATGAAAATGCTCGAGTGAACTCCAAACTAGATAAGCTCATGATGATTGTTGCACAAAAATTCCCAGATTCTATAGATGTTGTGACGGAGAGTACGCCACAGGTAATGAGATTTCCATTTTCTCATTATTTAGTGTATGTAAAAGTCTTTGACCCTAAACTGATTTTCTAATTTAGTGCTATAACTCTTATATTTTTTAGTAGGGCACTCAAAATGCGAATACTAGTGGCGGTGGCGGTGGCGGTGGCTGTGGCGGTGGCGGTGACGATGGAGATGGCGATGATGGTAATTTTTTTGTCAATCCCTTAATTTCCAGTGCACAATCACGCTGTGATAAACAAGTAGATACAATATGATTCTTTTGATTCCTTTAATTACTTTAATCATGTGTGGTTGATGTAACACTGGAACAATAGAGGTTTTTACTGAAATTATGTATATATATATGCTACTTTCAATACCATGTGGATGTAATGTAATAAACTTCCTTTGGTAATTAAGTGTGATTATTCAAAATTTCGGTTCAATTATAGTTTTTGATATTTTATATTTTGTGCTATTATTGTATAG
Source organism: Corchorus capsularis (assembly GCA_001974805.1). Classification (NCBI taxonomy): domain Eukaryota; kingdom Viridiplantae; phylum Streptophyta; class Magnoliopsida; order Malvales; family Malvaceae; genus Corchorus; species Corchorus capsularis. The sequence continues at coordinate 4,604 of AWWV01009986.1, read as the reverse complement.
AAATAACTCCCACCCACCCTAAATTTTCCTATAAATAAAAGTCCTGATTTGGGGTATACCCTTATATAGCGGCGTCTAAAGAACAAAGCGCCCTTATATAGCGGCATCTAAAGAACAAAGTGCCCTTATATAGCGGCGTCTGAATAACAAAGCGCCCTTATATAGAGGCGTCTAAAGAAACAAACGCCGCTATATTTAACTGCTTCCAAAAATAATATGTTTTTAAATTGCAGGTAGCGGCGTCTGGACGCCCCCAAATAGTGTCGTATGGACGCCGCCAAATAGGGGCGTTAGACGCCGCCAAATAGGGGCGTCCGGACGCCGCAATATGCTTTTCAAAAAAGTATTATTTTTCCATAAACGCCTAAAGGTAGCGGCGTCTAGACCCCACCAAATAGTGGCGTCTAGACGCCGCAAAAATTAATTTAAAAAAGTATTTTTTTCATAAAGGTTTTCAGATATAGTGATTTTGAAAAAATTTCATTTTTCAAAAAAATTTAGTGATTTCGAAAAAATTATATGACGGCGTCTAAACGCCTTTATATGACGGCGTCTAAACGTCGTTATGTCGGTAGCGGCGTTTGAGACCATGACACTGCAAAATAACGACATTTTTTATAACGGCGACCTTGATGGCGCCTGTTCAGACGCCGTTATTTTAAATAGCGGCGTTTTAAACGCCGCTATATGTAAAAAAAAACGCCACTATTTCACTGTTTTTCTGTAATGTATGTGTCAACATTTTAAGCCGTTTGTGGAGTATGAAAAGTAAAAAAACTATTGACTGTTATGAAATAGTGGACTTACCACACCACATATCAAAGCCTACATTATCTACTGGATTTTATCCAGTAAAATATCTGAATAGATTTGAAGAGATACAGGGAGAACATTCCAGAGAATATTATCAACAGAAGATATCATCAGAAGATTTCAACTGAAGATTATCTGGAGAATATCTAAAGATTTAAGTAGATTATATTTAGATATTATTTGATTATGTAATCTTGATTTGATTTAGATTTTATCTCTTCAGATGATCTTGACCGTTGTAACTTTCAGCTATAAATAGGCTACCTCAGTTCAGTTGTAAACACACCTCATTTCTGTATTCACTTCTCTCTGGAGTAATAAGAAATTCTCTCATTTTCTCTCTAGTTTCTCGCGTTCTTATTAGTTTTATAACACGTTATCAGCACGAAAGCTCTAGCTAGCAACGAGAAGCTTCGATCTTCTGTTTAGGTTTGATCTTTCAATCTCTAGTCTTTATTTCTAAAGTTGTTTATATTGTTATCTTTTACTCTTATAGTAAATAATATTGAAAATTACCTTTGACACCAGAAGTTGTCACTTGGGTAAATTAAAATTACTACTGACACTAGAAGTTGTCACCTTGGTAAATTAAAATTACCTTTGACCCAGAAGTTGTCACTTTGGTAAATTAAAATTACATTTGACACCAGAAGTGTTTCTCAAGAAAAGTATAATTACTGTTGACACCAGAAGTTATCACCTTGAATTACCAAGGTTAATTTATTTCTGACACCAGAAGCTGTCATAATAAACATTACTTATTTACTACGGTAAATTATCTTTTGACACCGGAAGTTGTCATACTAAGGTTGAGATTATTATAACATTTTTGCCTAAGTTGCAAATAATAATTTCACACTTGAAGTTGTCATAGGCTATTCCCGATATATAAGATAAATAATACTATTGATTAGACCTGAAGTTGTCATACTTGACCCATTGGCTATCAATTACATGCTTAGGAAAATTCTGTCTAAGGAGTGCGGATTTTAAGTGAGACTGTCTGTGACCCCTCCATTTTTCCTGGGAATTTACCTGGTGTAATTAGATAGAAATTTTATGTCATTTGACACCCGAAGTTGTCAATATAAGTGCAAAAGGAAAATATTGAGAAAAAGCATATTATATGCTTGTTTGATAGTGCTACCACACATACAATGTTAAGTAGCAAAGACTTAATCTCAAGTATAACATTGTGTAAAACAAATGTTCATACTATATCTGGTCATGCTAAGGTTATGGATGGCTACGGGAATACCATAATTATTTTGTCAAATAGCACTTCTTTACATCTTGAAGATGTATTATTAATCAGTAGGTAGAGGAAGAATGTACTTAGCTAAAGATGTACACCGTACTGGTTAACATCTTCAGACAACAACTGAAATAAATAAAGATTTTCTAAGTATCACCGTAAGATGGGCCAGAAGACCATCTATGAAAGGTTAGAAGCCTATATTACTGGGTTGAATGTTTTCCCCCAAAAGAATTACTATTATGCCTTGAAAATTGAACCATGATATATTCAGCATGATGGTGATGCAAAGAATCATCAAGAATATAAGGAGACACCCTTTGGAAGACATAAAAGTCTTGTTCTCCGAGGATTACACTTGTGAATCTTGTTCATAAGGAAAACACATTTAAATTATTTTTCAAAGTACAAAATTATTGCAAATTACCAAATATATAGAAGTTTGACTCCTGCAGTTGTCAAAATAAATATTGATTCTGGAATCATCTGTATGTTTTTATAGATTATGGTAAGTGATCGAGCTCAAATTATGCATGTTTTTATAGCTATTTTTCTATATTTTTTGCTATTTTTATATGTGTTTTTAGCTTATTTTGTTAGTATTTGTGTTTTTAGGTCTTGAAGACAAGAAAAGTGAAAACTTATTGTTTTTCCCTCTTTTTGGAGCTATTTTGGAGACTTTTTACTCAACTATGGATTTAGTCATTTGGAATGAAGAATTGAAGATGCGAAGTTCGTGATTGAAGATATTTTGAAGATTTGAAGATTATTAAAGAATTAATTCAAGAAGTAAAAATTGAAGATTTGGAGCTCATTTGCAAAGGATTGAAGCCAAGTTCAGAAGAAGCCCTGAAGTTAAGGATTTTTGGATTATTTATATGGGAATATACTCAGCCCATATAAACCTATAATTGGAGTTAAAATCCCAATTTGTAGGCCTAATATCCAAAAGAACATCCAAATCCCGCAATAATCCCGCAGATTTGCGATATAAGCCCGGTTTCAGCGCAGTCATCGTAGAAAGGCCATAACGTTCTGCTCAGATGTCCGTTTTAAGCCCATGAGTAGCCGTTGGAAAGCTAACTCCGAGCTCTACAATTTTTTTTGAAGTGCAAAGCCCAGATCTGCCATCTTCAAGCTCGAAATCGACGTCGAAGTTCCTGCACAATTCCAGAAAATTCCAGAATCCTCTTTTGACTTGGATTCTACTCTAGGATGACACCTAATCCAACTTGGAGACCAAGTCATGGCTAAACCGTCCTACCCTATTCCTCCACTATAAATAGCCACTTCTTGTATCACAAATCACACAATTCTACACATCACAAATTTTAGATAATTCTCTTTTTCTACCTTTGTTTAGATTTTAGGTTTTTCTCTAGTTTTAGAAGAGGGAGAAGTCGACACCCTCTCTAGCCATAGAGGGGTGCGACGTCCCTAGGGTTTCAAGGGGGAGAAATCGTTCCTCCTTTGTTCTGTAAGTATTCTTATGCCTCTGATGGATTTGCCTAAGTCCATGAGTAGCTAAATCCTTAATACTTCTGATCCTTTGGTGAATTCAATCAATTGATTATGGTGAGATTTCTATACTTATAATTTTGTGTTAAGTTCTTGATGATAGTAGTCAAAACCCTGTTTTAATTTTATGATTATGAATCTTATTTGAGTTATGTGGCCACTAACAATGTAAGAGAAAGATCTATGGCTAGATCAAGCTTAGAATTAATCACTCAAGTTTGATTGCATGTAGCAAATTAGGTTTGTTTAATCGTTGATTAATGGGTATTTGTCTATCGGAGGGCGAGAAATTTCTCTTCGTATGGTTCTACTTTGTAGGCATGTGTGTAAAATTAATTAATCTTAATGCTTTGTTCTCAAGTGATCTTTAAGCCCTAAGAAAGTAATCGATTGCTGAAGGAATAAAAGGGATAACTGCAGCTTTAATCAGCCTCTTATCTAAAATACATGTTGGGAAACCTATACCAGTTGTCAGTCAAGAATAAGATGCTTAATTCACCTTTTAAGTCGATGATCCATAGTTAATCTGATTGAATCATACCACTGGAGAAGAAGTATGCTTTATAATTATTGTTTGCTTTATTAATCTGCTTTAGATTTAGATTTAGATTTAATTTACTTTGCTTTATTTTTAGTTTAATTGTTTTCTTTATAAATTGATATTCACAATCCCCTGGTTTCTATTTGATTTTTGGTAAAGATTTTTCTTTATTCTCTATCGTTCATCACATAACCCTTCTCTGTGGGATTCGACCCATACTTGCCCTAGCTATTCTAGTTAGTTTATTGTGGGGATTATTTTTATGGTCATAGACGACACGATCATAAATTTTGGCGCCGTTGTCGGGGAAGGGAATTAAATTGAGAGAAAGTGAAGAGAGATTAGATCCAAGAATTAGTTTTTGTTTTTCCGTTTTTCTAAAAAAAAAAGTTTTTCCTTTTTCCGATTTTTCTAAAAAAAAAATATTTGCGATTTAAAAAAAAATTAGGGTTTCCGATTTTTGAAAAAAAAAAATTT